>APFE030588067.1:0-24185 GCA_000404065.3 Pinus taeda | reverse complement strand
CATTATATTAAATAGTATTTAAAAACTATTTTAATGTTTTGAAGTTAGTGTTATGTTTTAAATAAATTAAAAGGTATTGTATAGAAAGCTTCTCTTGGTTTGGAGATGAAAAACCTCTACTAACAGGGTCAACCACTTGAAAGTGAGAGATTATATGACCCCAAAAAGTGTCCATAATTGGCATGGCACTAACCACTGACTCGCACCCACACAATCCATTGCCAATGAGGCATAATCACTCACATGGAAACATGCACACAACAATAAAAGGGTACACACAAACATACACATACCCACAAACATTACACATATTGATTCACAATGTGAGATGTTTACACACAACACATTTATTAGGTTTATGATGAATTTTTGACGTAACATTATATTATGCATGTGATGAAGATTGAGTATAGAATTATGATGTTGACAATTACATTTATTTTATAAGTTAATTAGTATGTTTTTTTTCACAAGTACGGTTATGAGTTGTATTAATGAGTTGGTCTAAATACCAATCTTCTGAGTACAATAGATGTGGGCGCTATCTAGTTGGATTCTTCTTTCTGAAATTCTTTTAGCCTTGCTGCCCGCTTCCATTTGGAATCAACAATTGTGCTTTTATTTCCTATTTGGCCCAATTTAAATATACATACAAACAACTTTAGAATTAAGCAAAAAAACATCTTCTGAAATGCTTTAAGGGATTGGAACCCATTTTTCTTCCCCGTCTCTATTCAATGTCCCGACCGATAGCTGAGCAACTTTGTTGGCTTCAAGATCTGCCTCTTTATTGTTGTCTCTTAGTACATGATAAAATTTCAGGTTTTGAAACATCTTTGCCATTCCTCTGATTCTTTGGATCAGTCTTGCTAATCTTAAGTCTCGTGGTATAGAGCGAGTCACCATAAGATTGATGATCACTTCAGAATCCCCTAGTATATTGGCTTCCTTGATTTCCAGATTCTGAAGTTGTTTGAGTCCTTGAAATAGAGCAAATGCTTCCGCTTGGATGCTGGAGTTGATTCCTAATCCCCACGCAAAATGTAGGATCTCTGCACCAACTATACTTTTGATTACTCCCCCTACACCAGCGTTGCTCAGGTTACCTTTTGCAGCCCCGTCAAAGAAGAGAGAGTGCATCATTTGATTGTGAATCCAGTTTTGGAAGTCCTCTCTGCTTGTTTCCCTTATTTTCCATTCCTCAGGAGGAGCAATGCTTCTGACGTTTTGCTGAAAATTCAGGTTCAAGGAGGACCCCCAATCTCTGTCTAACTGGTTGAGATTGGAGTTATCTTTGTGATCTCCCCAACATTCTTTTAATTGGGCCTTTACCTTGGCCGCCACTGTCTTGGCATTGTGATGAATATTTCTGAAGACTCTGCTATTGCGCTCGAGCCATAGCTGCCAACAGCATATTTTTAGCAGTGATGCCTAGGCCGCTTTGATCCCTTTGTTTTTGGGTGGAGGTCCGGGGTAGCGTGATTTCCAGGTGCCAAACAGATTTAATATGGTCGCTGGGAGTTTGAATTTGGAGTTCCAATACTCCATCAATTCTCTCCAGACTTGAATTGAGAATTTGCAGATCAGGATGAGATGCGTGGCGCTTTCCTCAGCATCCTGGCACAACGAGCACCTGGATGGTCCACAGAAACCTCGGCTCTGAAGTTTATCTTCAGTTAAAATTTTCTTGTGGCATAATGTCCAGCAAAATATGTCGATTTTTGGCACCGTGGGATTTCCCCATACTGCTTTCCAAGGGGGCGGATCGATGGGCGCATTTGGTACTGCGTTCAAGCAGGCATATCCTTGGGTGACTATGTAACCAATCGACTGGTCTCCCAATCCTTGCCTTTCCTTCCTGTTTATTCGCACAGGAGCTATGCCGTTCAATAGATCGATGAGATGGGCGGCTTCTTGATGCAGGTCTGGGGGCAACTCCAGAAGACTCCAGCCTGCCCACTGCGTGTCATCCCAAATGGAGATATCCCATAGTTTAGTTTTCCTTGCAGCCACCATCCAGTCCGTCAGCGCCTTCACCTTTGGGCTTTCTCCAATACGTTCTTTGTCCATAACTCGATCCGTCCATAATTTTATTTTTCTGCCATTACCGGGGATCCAGTAGGATTTTGACTGAATCAACGGGACAACTTTGGAACAGAGTTTGCCAAATGACGTGTTTTCTTGAGGCAGGGGCGCGTCTAAGCATCTCAGCCTTGCGCCTTTGAAGTATTTTCGCCAGAGAACTGTCTGTGCCCAGCCTAGCTTAGGCGCAATTAATCTCCATATAAGTTTAGCTCCCATTGCTATGTTCTGGTGCAAGAGATTTTTGAAATTGAGCCCTCCCTCCATCATTGGTTTGAGAACAGTCTCCCATTTGATAAGTTGGAATCTTCTCTCATTGTGTTTACCCCCTTTCCAAAAGAAATGTCTGATATATTGCTCCATTTTCTGGATTATGCCCTTAGGCGCCAGAATCACAAAGAACTGGAATAATGGGAGGCTGCTAAGGACAGCATTAATGAGGATTGTCTTACGTGCCATGTTTAACCAATTAGCTCCCCAAGCCTGGAGCTTACTTTTGAATTTTTCTACCTGCGGCATCCAGTCTCTACTGTAGGATCTTTTGAGGAAGATGGGCAGCCCAAGATACTTGAACGATGAGCATTCTGAGGAAGCTGTGAATCCTAGGCATCTGGAGATGGAATTGATCAAGGAGGGCAGAGTATTCCAGCAGTAAGTATGACACTTGCTCTTGTTGAGGCTACTACGAGATTCCATGCAATACTCATCGAGTGTCTCCTTAAATTTTCTGGCCGAGTGGATTGAGGCTGTCCCAAGCAGCAGAGTATCATCTGCGAATAGAACATGATTTATGTTTTGGACCCCCCTTGCTATGGATATCCCTGATATCTCCTGCTCTTGCATTTGATTGTTTAGATGAAAGCTGAGAACTGACGCTTGGATTACAAAAAGCAGGGGAGACATGGGGCAACCCTGTCTTAACCCTCTTGTAGCCTTGAAGAAGCCTGCAGATCTACCATTAACTAAAGGGGCGATCCATGGTTCCGAGATGCAAGCCCGGATCCAATTGATGAATCGCGCCCTAAAACCAAATTTTTCAACACATTCAAGAGGAAACTATGATTAACTCGGTCAAAGGAATTTGCTAGATCTAGTTTGATGGTTGAGATTGGAGTTATCTTTGTGATCTGCCCAACATTCTTTTAATTGGGCCTTTACCTTGGCCGCCACTGTCTTGGCATTGTGATGAATATTTCTGAAGACTCTGCTATTGCGCTCGAGCCATAGCTGCCAACATCATATTTTTAGCAGTGATGCCCAGGCCGCTTTGATCCCTTTGTTTTTGGGTGGAGGTCCGGGGTAGCGTGATTTCCAGGTGCCAAACAGATTTAATATGGTCGCTGGGAGTTTGGATTTGGAGTTCCAATACTCCATCAATTCTCTCTAGACTTGAATTGAGAATTTGCAGATCAGGATGAGATGCGTGGCTCTTTCCTCAGCATCCTGGCACAACGAGCACCTGGATGGTCTGTAGAAACCTCGGCTCTGAAGTTTATCTTGAGCTAAAATTTTCTTGTGGCATAATGTCCAGCAAAATATGTCGATTTTTGGCAGCGTGGGATTTCCCCATACTGCTTTCCAAGGGGGCGGATCGATGGGTGCATTTGGTACTGCGTTCAAGCAGGCATATCCTTGGGTGACTGTGTAACCAATCGATTGGTCTCCCAATCCTTGCCTTTCCTTCCTGTTTATTCGCACAGGAGCTATGTCGTTCAATAGATCGATGAGATGGGCGGCTTCTTGATGCAGGTCTGGGGGCAACTCCAGAAGACTCCAGCCCGCCCACTGCGTGTCATCCCAAATGGAGATATCCCATAGTTTAGTTTTCCCTACAACCACCATCCAGTCCTTCAGCGCCTTCAACTTTGGGCTTTCTCCAATACGTTCTTTGTCCATAACTCGATCCGTCCATAATTTTATTTTTCTGCCATTACCGGGGATCCAGTAGGATTTTGACTGAATCAATGGGACAACTTTGGAACAGAGTTTGCCAAATGACGTGTTTTCTTGAGGCAGGGGCCCGTCTAAGCATCTCAGCCTTGCGCCTTTGAAGTATTTTCGCCAGAGAACTGTCTGTGCCCAGCCTAGCTTAGGCGCAATTAATCTCCATATAAGTTTAGCTCCCATTGCTATGTTCTGGTGCAAGAGATTTTTGAAATTGAGCCCTCCCTCCATCATTGGTTTGAGAACAGTCTCCCATTTGATAAGTTGGAATCTTCTCTCATTGTGTTTACCCCCTTTCCAAAAGAAATGTCTGATATATTGCTCCATTTTCTGGATTATACCCTTAGGCGCCAGAATCACAAAGAACTGGAATAATGGGAGGCTGCTAAGGACAGCATTAATGAGGATTGTCTTACGTGCCATGTTTAACCAATTAGCTCCCCAAGCCTGGAGCTTACTTTTGAATTTTTCTACCTGCGGCATCCAGTCTCTACTGTAGGATCTTTTGAGGAAGATGGGCAGCCCAAGATACTTGAACGATGAGCATTCTGAGGAAGCTGCGAATCCTAGGCATCTGGAGATGGAATTGATCAAGGAGGGCGGAGTATTCCAGCAGTAAGTATGACACTTGCTCTTGTTGAGGCTACTACGAGATTCCATGCAATACTCATCGAGTGTCTCCTTAAATTTTCTGGCCGAGTGGATCGAGGCTGTCCCAAGCAGTAGAGTATCATCTGCGAATAGAACATGATTTATGTTTTGGACCCCCCTTGCTATGGATATCCCTGATATCTCCTGCTCTTGCATTTGATTGTTTAGATGAAAGCTGAGAACTGACGCTTGGATTACAAAAAGCAGGGGAGACATGGGGCAACCTTGTCTTAACCCTCTTGTAGCCTTGAAGAAGCTTGCAGATCTACCATTAACTAAAGGGGCGATCCATGGTTCCGAGATGCAAGCCCGGATCCAATTGATGAATCATGCCCTAAAACCAAATTTTTCAACACATTCAAAAGGAAACTATGATTAACTCGGTCAAAGGCATTTGCTAGATCCAGTTTGATGGCCATACCTTGTTCCTTACGCTGCTGGCTTGATAGAATTGCCTCTTGGACGAGTGTGAAATTGTCCACTAAATGCCTTTCGTGGATGAAGCCTCCTTGGTTCTCCGGGATGACTTTAGGTAGGATGTCCCTCAGCCTGTTAGCAATAACTTTTGTGATCAATTTGTAGCCAATGTTGCACAAGGATATAGGGCGAAACCTATTAAAGGTATTGGCTCCCTTTTCTTTAGGAATGAGTGCTAGGAAAGAAGAGTTGGTACTTCCACCTGATTTCTGGCAAGCCTGCGATTTATGGACCATTTTATACAGATCTTTCCCCACTATGTCCCAGCAATTTTGTAATAAAGAGGCGGTAAAGCCATCAGGGCCAGGAGATTTGTCCGGATTCATAGCATAGAGGGCTCTTTTGACTTCATCCATAGTGACTTCACTTTCTATCTGATGGTTCATTTCAACCGAAATCAAGGAGGGGATCCCGTCCAGTAGTCTAAAGTTCTGATTCGTATTGTTTTCTTCACTGTACAGCCCTTTAAAATGATTGTGAGCTGCACGCTTAATACTTGCAAAGTCCTTATGAATGGTATCCGCTTCCTTAATTTCACTGATGGAGTTGAAGCCTTTTCTGGCTTCCGCATGCTTGTGGAAGAACGATGTATTTCTATCACCTGCTTTTAGCCAGAGGCATCACGATTTGATCCTCAACGTTTCCTCTTCGATCAGGCAAACTTTGTGGTAGCATTGCTCGAGATGAGCCTCCTTGTCCAGTGCCTCTGTGGTTATGTGCGCCTCTTCTGCGTTTAATTGGTTTGCTTCGAGCTGACTTTGAATGTTTTTCCTTTCAGCAGCTGGATTTGTAATAGATTTGGACCAGTGCTTCAAGGCGAATTTTAATCTCCTGATTTTTTCTTCCCATATATAAAATGGGGTTCCAGTAACTGGGTGAGACCAACTTTCTTTCACAACCTGCAAGAATTTTGGCTCCTTGATCCACAATGGGCTGAATTTGAAGGGAATGGGACCTAGATCAACGTGAGCGCGGAGGGTGAGATTGATTGGCTTGTGATCCGAGGTGCTACAAGGAAGAATATGCATGCAAGCGTCTAGGCCGAGCAGAAGAAAGGAGCTATGCACCAAGAATCTATCTGCCTTGCTGCGATATGACTAGGACAAATTCTTTTATTAGACCAAGTGAACATACCTGAGAAGGGCTTGATATCTAGCAGATCCTAGTCTTGAAGGAGATCCTCAACCCATTCCCTTACCGAGTCTCGTACAATGGAGCCTCCTCTCTTTTCAGAAGAGTGCAAAGTAGTGTTCAGATCGCCTACTATGATGACATTTTCTAGAGTGACCAGATCTGCTTGCTGCCTTAAGGAGTCCCAGCAGCTCTTTTTTTCTCCGGCATTTACCGGAACATATACATTGAAGAGGCAAAGTATTTCTTTTGTAGTAACATGATGCATCTTTAACATCTCCCAGTGGGTATTTGATGCCTCTGCCACCAACGAAAATCTATTTCCATTCCAAAGGGCTCCCAACCCTCCAGAGGCTCCTCGGGTTGCAACAGCTGATGCATCACTATTTTTCCATAGTTTTTTACTTACTTGGAGAAATTCAGGTTCCTCCATCTTAGTCTCCTGGAGAAGGAGTATGTCAGGAGCCTTTATTCTTATTAGATTTCGAATAGCTTCTTCCTATATTTTGCTGCCCATACCCCTACAGTTCCAGGAGATTATCTTCATTATTTACCTTTGTATGGTTGGGCTCCCTTGGAGCCTTGATGCTGGTTTCTTACTGCCTTCGGCTTTTTTGCTAGCAGCTTCTCCAATGTTGGTTGGCTGCCCTGGAGTTTGTCATTGTATGTCTCATGCTCTCTTTTCTCCCGATCTGTTTTACGTCCTCTTGTAGATCTCCTTATCGAGGATTCAGATTCTCCTATTTCCCCTTCCTCTTCTGATTCTTCTGATTCTTGGTCCTCCTCCTCGACTACTTCAGGGGTTCCTTTTGAGCTTTCAACAGCTTCTTTGTCCTTGGCGCTAGACGCCTGGGAGCCTTTGTCTGGGGACTTTGGCCTTTGGACTGCTACCTCATGAGAGTCCTCTGGTTGGGAATTGAGAGGGTCAAACCTGTTCTCAAGATTGAACGAGGGCTGGGACTGCTGGGTCTGCTGTGGGTCCTGCTGGAGGCCTTTACCAGTGTTTCCTCCCAATTTCTGGGCCTTGGTTGCCAATTTGGATCGTTTTACTTGATTCCAACTGGCCTCCTTCCCTTGAGCTGCTTCATTGGCCGATGGACAGTTTCTGGCGAAGTGTCCATATACTTGGCATATCCGGCACTTGAAAGGAAACTGTTCATAACCTAGCTTCTGCACATGCGTCCAATTTCCTACTTTGATTTTGATGGCCTCCGGGTGCCCCTCCTCCAGATCCACCTCGACGCAGATCCTTGCGCAATCATATTGATCCTTGCTTTTCGCTCGATCTATGAATTTCCCCAAGGCATTTCCAATATGCTTCAGAGAGTCCCAGTTCCAGCAGTGAACCGGCAGATTAGGGAGCCTTAACCATACTGGAACAACTTTGGGTACATCTACTGCTGGGTGGAGATCGGGGGTCCATTTGTTCAGATACAGCCCCTGGGGGCCCATGAAGTAAGGGTCGTTTCGAAAGATCAGCTCTTTATCGTCTTTGGATGAAAATTCAAAGACAAAGAATCCTCGTCCCAGGAGATAAGAATTCACACTTTCGTTGATCAGCAGAGGCCAGTTCCTTTTAACCCAACTCTTTGTCATACACACATCAAGGACATATTCATACACATACAAAGAATAGAAGCAAACAAGACACACATAAATGTAGCAAAGAATAGATTCATATATGAAATAATACAATTATGCAAGACACATACAAGTGTAGCAAAAAATATGTTCATACACACAAAGAATACAATTGAACAAGACACATATAAATGTAGCAAAGAATAGATTCATACACACATCAAGGACATATTCATACACATACAAAGAATACAAATAAACAAGACACACACAAATGTAGCAAAGAATAGATTCATATACACTTAAAGAATATATTCATACACATACAAAGAATACAAATAAACAAGATGCATACACACGCAGCAAAGAATAGATTCATATACATACAAAGAATACAAGTAAATAATATACACACAATTATAGCAAAGAATACATTCATACATATACAAGTAAACAATGAGGGGATATTGAAAACACTGATGATAATACAAGCAACTATTGAAAAAAATACACTTATATACATATAAACAATGAAACCACCACTCTAATACTCAAGGCATACTCAAACAATACATAACAAATAAACAATGAAAAAATACTCAGAAGCATGCAAAATGAGACATTCATAAACATAGAAGAATAAACACTCCAAAGTAGTACATACAAATAATGCAAACACTCTCAATAATACATTCACACACATCATATAGAAGTAGATATCCTATTCATTGATACATAAAAACCTTAACAAATAAATTCTAACTATCTAAATGCAACTAATAAAAACACTATCTCAATTCTGAAAACAATACATTCATATACATACAAAATAAAGAATCCAAAGCATACATTATAACCCAAATACATTCATATATATAAAAATAAGCATATATTTATTGTATATAAATAATACAACCAATACACAAACATTTAGATATAGTAAATTTGTACAAATAAATAAATTTAAAAATTTACAAACACAAACACTCTAAACAATATATTAGTATTTAGTTTAAATTTGTAAAAATATCAATATCAATATTAAATTATATTTATTTATAAATATGAAAAGAAGGAAAATATAATATAAATATCCTAATAACATGGTTATTGTAAAAAAATATAATTAAATAAGCAAAAAAAACAAAAAAAAACAAAATCAAAATCAAAACCCAAAAAAAAGAGAGGTTATAGTTGTTATATAATTTATGTGAATAAGAGTGATTTATGGGTTTGTGTGTTGGGAACATGTTTAAAACATTGTAAAAATGTTAAACAATTTATGTGAATTGAGTGGTTTTGTTATTTGTGTGTGTATGTGGAGAAGATGTTTAAAACATTGAAAGAATGTTAAATGATTTATGTGAATAAAAGTGATTTTGTGATTTGTGTGTATGTTAGGAAGATGTTTAAAACATGTTTATAAATTATTATTATTATTATAATAAAAGGATAATATTTGCATTTGTGCATATTGGAGTTACCATAAACTAAAGATCATGAAAACCATAAGCACAAGGAACACAACTCAAAGGAGGGTTACCATTTAACCTTCCTAAGAGCCTTTTGGAGGGTTTGAATTCCCCTCCACACAAAAAAAAACCTACTCGTTTTATTAATGATAGTTGGTGTTCATGTACATTCTTTGATGGGCCCATCTAAACAAAAAAATAAATATTTTCTTCTAATTACAACACTACAAAACATAAAAATAGATAATGTCTTAGACTGACTAAGTAGCAACTTTGATATTGATAAATTTTCTGCAACATACAATATTAAAATGATATTGTTAGTATACAAACCTTTCATAATAACCGATAACACAATTAAATATGTGATTCATAAATAAAATCTATAATGGAGGACAAATATTAAGGAAAATCGTTTCGGGAAATCGTTGTCAAATCGTTCATGACATTCGAGGGTTGCCTACTATTGCATATTATCTGTCCTAATTAAGTAAATACTACCAGATTATCTGTCCTAATTAAGTAAATACTACCACGTTGTTTTGGTACTGCGCTCCACTTGTCCCTCCTTCCTGTGGGTGAAATTGGTCAAATATTTCTCAAATGGTTTTTGGGCGAGCAGTGCGTTTAGCAAGGATTTTGCCAAAAAAAGAAAAGGCTTCCCAATCCATGTTGAAACAGTTTCTTGGTTGTTGATGCATATTTTCAATGTAATCAGCGAAGCCTTCTTGTTCCTCAATAATAAAGGAGACACTCTCATGTGCATATGAATGTTGAACCATCTACAGTGAAGTCAAGGGAAAACAGAGGAATGTTGAACCATCTACGAAGTGGAAACAGAGGAATGTTGAAGTCAAGGGAAAACAGAGGAATGTTGAAGTCAAGGGAAAACAGAGGAATGTTGAACCATCTACAGTGAAGTCAAGGGAAAACAGAGGAATGTTGAACCGTTTACAGTGAAGTCAAAGGAAAACAGAGGAACGTTCCACTTACATGCACATGAATATGAACGATGATCTGGTACATGATATAGGCAGTCAAAATAAATATTAAGCACCAACCATCTACAATCCTCCTTAATGACGACCACTCATTCCCCTTCAAATGCTAACCCAAAGCTACAGACTCATTCCCCTTCAAATGCTAACCCAAAGCTACAGTTATATTACAGGGGCCTGTCTCTCTAATATATAATAGACTAAATCCTGCATCTAAAAGACTAAATATACCCATCAAGTTCAGGGTATTAAATTCAAACGGTCCTCGCCTGAACGAAGAACTAAATAATTCGAATACGAAAAATCCTGACTGAAATGAAATTCCATATAGCAGGGATGACCACTAGGTGGGTAGTAGATATTATAGAAATGGACAAATCTTCACAAACAGAAATGGCATAGAGCAAGGATGACCAAGGTAGTGCTCTCCCCCATCGATTATAGAAATCATAATATAAATAGTATCACCAAGGCAGTGAGGACAGTAGGTAAGAGAAGTCATAATATCAATAGTATCACCAAGGCAGTGAGGACAGTACGTAGGAGAAATCATAATAGAAATAGTATCTTCACCGAATAGGTGTGTGTGCGTTCGGCCTTCTAGATACACAACATATGTACACCGAATATCTTGCTCACAGAGCAAATGTATTACAGGTTATTATTCACACAATCATTGACCGTCCGTAATTTCAAGAATTACAGGTATCTATGGATGAAATAGTAATATTTCAAGAAAATGCCTCCAGACGAAATGGAAAGAAATCATTAAAGGCGAGGAGGAGCAGCCTCAGTAGCAAAAACAAACAACTAACAGATCAATGATATTCACATTAATTAATAAAAAATAGTGATTATATGACTACACATATGTATATATATGATTTTGTGCACAGGCCAGGGAAAATATTTTCTCCCCTGAATCCGGAGTTGGATTTCCGACCAAAGATTTATTTGACTAAAGCTTTCTCATATTTTTTTTTAATATTTTTATACTAAATAACTACTTACATGTTAGCCTTTATCTCAGAATTAGAAATAAACACAAACCAAGTCCAGAGAAGATGAAGGCACTTCCACTAATGGTTGCTCGTAAAGAAGAGATGAAGGAAATTCCCCTGTGTAGGGTGTTGCAAACTTTCAAGTATATTCTAGGTTTCCTATGTGGCTAATTGGTACTGTATTGGGCGCAGGGCCATGCTCTTTATGGTAAATCTAAGACTACTGGTACCATCCATGGAAAACTCTTCCATCAGTCAATTGCAGGTACTATCCCTCTGCATTACCCAAGCGTTGGCTTCGAGTATAATTCTAATTATGTGGCTTGCTACTACTGTCTTGGGTATTTTAGGTTTCCTATGTGCCTTCTTACTGTAAATCTAATTAAATTAAATAATATTTTAATAAAACAATTTTAATTAATAATCACTTTTAATTATTAAAAAAATTCATAAACAATTACTTATCCCTGAATACTTGGACTATTCTTCAGAACCACTAATAAATAAAAACTCCTAACAACAACAATTTATCGATAATATCCGATTCGGCGTGCTATACAGAGGCCATTTAATTAGAATAAGCGTTAAGTAGACACAATAATAGTATTTATATTATCATTACCAGGCGTTGCACCTTTAGGAAAAGCTGTATTTCACCAGCAAATTAGTAATCCACTAAAAGAGGGCATCTCCTCAAACTCCATCACGCATCCCCAAACAATCACAACCATCCACATAATTCGTTTTTTGTGATATTCAAAACGGAATAAGAAAACGCCATCAAAAGTAATTTCACCGTGCTTTCTTAACAAAGAAAAAAGACTCATTGAATTTTTCTATTAAACAGAAATCTGCAAGTAGGCTATGTAGCTATGGGTCTAGAATTGGATCTGCAAGTAGGCTATGTAGCTATGGGTCTAGAATTGGATCTGCAAGTAGGCTATGTAGCTACGCCGTACGGGTCTAGAATTGGATCTGTAAGTAGGCTATGTAGGCTATGCAGCCTTACGGTGGGCATTTTTGGGGTTTATTCGAGCTCTCGCTTCTGAATTGCACAATCAATAGAAAGGGCTGGGTCTTTCTCACGAATGTGTTGATCTGGCTCTATAGGGTTTTGCTGTGTAAGGATTTTGACGGTGCCTCTCAACTGACTAAACCACCTTCTCAATTTCCTACTTAATCTACCCACGCTACTTGAGAAACTACCGATTGTGCTACCTAAATTAGTTGTTCTTATGACTGGTGTTAGCACTCTTTAAGGAACTTCGACTTCATCGAATTATGCAACTCTTATGGATATGAATCATGGTGGATGGGGAAGGCTGTCATGGAACTGATTTGCTCGTAACTCCACTTGCTTCAGAGAAGTCGACGAGTTATACAGTTGAGATGGTATTGCCCCCTCCAACTGATTGTATGATAGGAGCAACGTCTCAAAGCTCTGAAAGATTCTACAGCCATGAAGGATTTTCTCCCTTGATTGTATTATAGGTGAGATCTAGCATAGTAATAGAACGTAATGTGTTCAACACATCTAAAGAAAATGGATGCGCATGCATGAAATGTGAAAAGGAGGAGTTCAAGGAGGAGTTCAATTGGGCGTTTGGAGCTTAATTCTGGGTCTGGAGAGACCAATGTTGTAACAAATAACGTAGACATGAAATGAGAAAAGGAGGAGCTCAATTGGACGCTTGGAGCTCAATTGGGGGTTTGGAGAGACCAATGTTGTAACAAACAGCGCAGCCATGAAATGAGAAAAGGAGGAGCTCAATTGGGCGTTTGGAGAGACCAATGCTCTAACAAGCAGCGCAGCCATGAAATGAGAAACCAATGTTGTCAATACTCGAAAATATTTATGGGAAACCTTACTCCTTACATGGAATATCTCACATGTGAACATCCTCTATGTGAACACAGATCGACACATAGACTAAAACTAGCTCAATTGACATAACTCTTCTGCAATTGACATGTTCTGTAAATATATCATAGAGATATTTGTAAACTGCACCAAGAAACACAGGAGAACAAGGCCATTCGCAATTACTACTAACCTTGCTTCTTAACAATCTTTCATTTGTTATTGAAACTCTGGAAACAGGCCGTTAAAAAAGAGCTACAAACTCATCACTCCAGCTCCTCCTGTATATAAAATTCCAATTCATAAAAAAAAACAGAAACAAATGGCGGAGAATGAATTTAAAAGTAATTCAAGAAAATATTGCCATGGATACCAACTCAACTCTGAATGCATTGATCAAGTTGGCCCTTCAACCACCCCTGATACTCTCCTCAGCTTGGATTTTCTCTCTCACTTAACAGACACACAAAACAACCAAACCACAACACTACACAACCCACATTACAAACATACCACAACACTACACAGGACAGGTCATGGATGTATACAACACTACACAGAACATTATGGAGCGCTCCATAAGACAGACAACTTTACATCAAAGACCTTGAGAGAGAAAGAACACCCATGCTTAACCACCTGTAGATTGAACATGAAAAAAATTGTCAGGTTACTTGGTTTCCCTGGTTAACCAGTGCAATAAACAGAGAAATAGACCAAACAAATTAAAGGAACAGAAAATTACCCCCTCCATGAATAATCCACTCAGATCGCCTTTCTGCTGTTTTCGGACTGAAAAAACTTCTATCACCTCCTCTTCATTGGTGAATTTCCTCCTCTCATTCTTCATTCACTAGGGGCAAAGTATACAACCACCGATCCCTCACATTCTTAATTCCTCACGCGTGCGGGCGAGTGTATAATAACTAAGGCATTCATAAGTTTTATTATTGTTTTTTTGGACCGTTGTGTTCAAATTCACCTTTAACCAATCTTTTAATTATTACTCATTAAACCAATTTTCTAATTACCATGCATTAAACCATCTTTTAAGTCAGTGATATTATTTTATAATTTTTTATATTGATGTAGTTTTTTTTACCTGCGTTATTCGGTTTCTATGGTGTGAATAAGAGTGATTCCGTTTTTATGGGTGTTGATTTTATATATATATATTATCTACACCTAAATAAAATTTTGAAAATAGTTAGATGGAAAAGTTAATAGAGTTACCATTCATAATTACTCACTTAGGAGCTTATACTTTCAATGTTTTATAAAAGTTATTTTGTTTAATTATTTTTAAGAGCTAAATTTACTTTATTTTCACCATGTTTTAACCTATTTATTGGTCCAAAGGTGTAAAGAAATGTTGAGTATAAAGAGAAATAGTTATAAATATGAAATTTAATACTTGTTCAATATTCAATTCCAGGAATTGGTGCACCATGAGTAGTGTTACATTGCATTTGAGTAACGTTTCTCTTTGAAAGTTAACATCTTCATCTAATTAGTGATATTCATTCAAGAAAAATATCCTTTGAACTTGCACCTTCATGATTTATACGTAATCTGTTGGGAGGTTTTTACATTTTAATTGATTTTTCCCAAGAAAAATATAAATGTATTTCACTCACATTTTCCAAAACCCAATTGTGCTTTTCATGTATGTGCTTTTCAATTTTATCATTTTAGTTATGTCTCTCTTCTGTTATATAGCACTAGCCCATAACCAACAATTAAGTAAAAAATCAGAAAGACCTATTTTTAATTCTCTTTATGACACATATTCTATTTGTTTTTACATTATAGAAAGGTGAAACAAATATAATAGCCCATTTTATAACACAATATGCTTCTCAAGACAAGGCTACAATTATGCCTTTGAATCAATTATCTCCTTTTCATTTTCTTATAGTATCATTTGAAGTATATAATTATGGCTTAAAATTGATCTCTATGGATAACATATATATCCATCTCTTCACTTTATTAGTGATAATGATTTGTACTCAAAACCCTCATAAAGCTTCCCCTAATGTATGTTATTGACACAATATTAACCTCATTAATGAATTTTTATATGCATAATATGCCCAAAACTTAATCAAGGAATAATAAAAACATGAACTAAAAATATGAAAGAAAAGTGCATAACTCAATTAATGAATGGAAGATAACAAAGAATGTTCAAGTAAAGAGTATATTAAGACAATAAATCCATGTAGAAGGAGAATGATTTAGAACCCTCTAAGTAGAAGTGGATGTATTAGATTTCTTTCCAACATAATGTATAACATAGTATTGCAATAAATGGAACTTGTTAAGTTTCTTTGGCTTTAGCGAATCGTGATTTCTCATCTTCACAAGTTTCCTTCACTAATCATGCTACCAATTTTGAAATTGCACTATCTCATATCACATATGCATTTATTAGGATTATAAAATAAAATATAGGTGGGAGTGGGATCTTTTCTCATCCTATCCAATTTTGGATCCTCTACATACATAAAAAAAAAGAGGGAAGTTTTACAATAGAACCACTTCCTTGTCCATATACACTTTATGAAACTAAGTGTTAGAAAGTGAGATCTTTATCCAACTTTCTAGTTATCTTGATAGAAAAAGAAACGAAAAAGTTAATATGATAAAGAGAAATAGTCACAACAAATTGTGGTTTAAACTAAATCTCCAAAATGAAGATAAGTATGAAAGCATCTTCCATCCCTTTTCAAAAATTTCAAATAAATTTCCAAGCAGAAAGTTAATGCATTAACATACAATTGGAATTATCTCAGGTGGCTGGAGGAATGGCTATCATCCTCCCCACCTAGGTTCGATTCCCACAAGTGACATGTTGAGCTCATATATAGTATATTTCTCTAATGGCTTTCATCATTGTTCTCGACTCGCCTTGTGGCCTTAATAATCTAGGGTTTTCCCTATGTATCATCTTCAAAATGAGGGAAATTATCCAAGGGCTTTCCCTGAGATTTGTAACATGGGAAAAAATACAATATATCGTGGAAACCTTATGTACCAATAAGTTTTGCCTTTAAAACAAAGTGGCCATACTAGTGTAAGTGTGGCAAAAAGCCATAAATAGCTAAATGTATGCAAGGGCTAACCCTTTGTACTACTATAGATTCAAACATACACCAACATTTTATGCCACTATAGATTCAAAATACACTATAGATAGTACAATGCTAACATGATAATGTTTGCACTCATTTCAATATAATTACTCATTACTTGATCGATTAATAGATATTTCAATATACAAAAATACTAAAACAAATTTTGATTACTTATAGTTGTCTTACACCATCAGAGTTGGTTGAATTGAGCATTATGATGTATAAAATACCATAAAATGGAAACATTAATAATGTGGGTAATGGAATTCAAAAACCGAAACAAATCTCATATGTTTTTCTTCCCTCCCCTCTTTATGAGAAATATATTTATATTCCATATGAAGAACATACATGTTTTGGTCCTCTAGGTACTAATCAGACTCAACAATAGAGCTCAAATCCATTACAATAAACCTCAACATGTGGCTTGCAAGAATTGAACCTAGGTGGGGAGGACAAAAATTATTTCTCCCAACCAACTAAGATAAACCCAAATGAAAAAACATGCCTCTTAAGTTATGTGAATAAGATGCACAATTTAAGTTATTTGTCTATTATAAAAACCAAAAAACAATTGAAACCATGCTGAGTTTATTCATGTAGAGCCAAGAGAAGCTTCACCAACAACATCAAAGTATGAAAGGGTTACCTCATAGCAAAACATCAAATTCTAAGGCTAAAAGGAATGGGAAATGACATTATATACCTCATAATAAAGGAAATATATTAGTTAAGGTATGTAATTAAACTTTTATGTTTAATTTTTTTTAAAGATAATAAAAAGGTTTTCGAGTAAAATTTGAATTGTTTCCATGGTGGAGAATTTTGATGCTTCTAGTGTAGCGTAACTAATCATTATGGAATTCAACTATCATACAAAATGCGTCATATTTGTTATTTTAACAATCATGTTCCTTTATGGTGGAGGCAAGAGTAAGAGGGGCATTATTCAACCCCAACGAAAAAATTGTGGCACAATTTGCATGGGGTCTTGGTCATGTGACAAACAACCAAGTGGAGTTTCTTTCTCTATGGAAGGGTCTAGAAACCTCTTTCGAAATTAATTTTTACTTTATTCTAGTCTTCATTGATTCAATGATTATAATTTGTTAGGTGGTCATTGCTATGATGGAGTCGAGCTTTTTTGCCCTCTTATTCTCCAAAGGATTCTCTTACTTACCTCTCAATTCGAACATATGGAATTTTTTCCATGTTTCAAGACATTTGAATTCAATGGCAAACATTTTGCAAAATAAAGGCTCCGTGTTGGGCCAAGGAAGATTATATTTGGATTAAAGAAATTTCAAAATCATTTATATACCATAGTCATCACGAGAGTCCCAAGGCATATTCACTTTCATTCAAATGTTGATACTTATGGAAATTTGTCTCGAAGTGGGGATGGGACATCTTCGTCCTACTCTAAATGGTCTATGACTCTTGTTAAAAGGATAAGCGGTATAGGGATCTAGATATTTATTAATTTCTGACATTAGTCTTCAAAATTTTCTTCTAGGTGTCCCATGCACCTTATTATGTGTCTCGAAATATTTCCTCTCATCTGCAAAATGAAGCATAAGAATTTAATACTTATTTTGTCGAAGTGACTGGAATTCAATATGGCTATGGAGTTTCTTTCTCTGAGAAGTGGGTTGGAGTTAATTTCATCACCCTAAACATTCAATCATCAGTCTATTCATCATCCTCGAGAGGATTTTGGGTTGGATATGAAAAGTTTCCTCAGTATGGCTCATGGCAGTGTTTCAGTCTCAATTATATAATAGACTATGTGGAACTCTAGACAATTCTTTTGAAGCCTTGCCTTGTTGGTCTTGGGGTGTGGGTTAAGCTTGTTAGTTCTTTTGCAAGTCAGGTTAAGTGGTCCTTACCTGAAATGGAACAATCTCATTGTCTTCCAGAAAGCCTTGATGTTGGTTCTTTGTTTCTTAAATTTTTGGGTCTCATTGAGGTGTTGTTGAAGTTTCTAGGAAACAACAGAATGACATGGATGAGAGACAATGCTAGTCTTCACATCTATTATTAGAAGATAAGTTCCTCTAACTTCTGAGTAGTCTGGAAATTTCTTTGAATGAATTCCATGAGGAAGTTATTGCACTTAGCACTCGGGTTACAACTCTAGGGAATTGTATGGTTAGCAGTGCTCAACTTTCTCTTGGAGGTGTTTCTCCTAGTGTGGTTCCTGATAGGAAGAAGCCTCTTCACTCACAGAGGAATGACAAGCCTAGTTTTGGATGATGTTGATAGGGGAAACTAAGGACGGGTTTATTGGTTTTAGTTAAAATATTTTGTTGATATATGTTGTAATGTAAATACCTTTTGATACTTGGGATCTTCTGTATATTCATAAAAAATATATGTATTTAGAATAGGGAAGAAATGAAATCCTAGAGATGACACTAATTTTGTATGGTTTGGTGAATATTTACATTGTCAGAGAAAAAAAGATGTTTTAAGGCTTCTAGCTGATAATCTAGTATTATTAATGCAAAACCATTAACTGTTTCTTAAAAAAAAATAAATCATGTTCCTTTGTTTACCATGAGGCTTTGGATTGATAGTGAATGGGTGTTATGTTAAGGAACTCCTTACAAAAATTTCTTTGATTCTATAACACCCTCCTCCCACATCTACTCAAGTTAACCAGTCTGTTGGGGTAAACATGTGATGAGCGACTACTACAATCTGATTCAACTCCCCATGTATAGTTAAGGAAATGGAACCAACCCAACACAATAAATCTGACCTGTTTCACATGTCACAAAAGCTACAAGATACAACCAAACCCTTCTAAGTGATTAACCCCTGAGACAACTTGACACTTCACTGCTCTAGAGCCTCAGTCACTCCCATGAAATGGAGTTTCTTGCTCTATGGAAGGGTCTAGAAACTTCTTTGGAAATAAATTTTAACACTATTCTAGTCTTTATTGATTCAATGATTATAATGCTTTAGGTGGTCTAGGCTATGATGGATTCGAGCTTTGTTTTCCCTCTTATTCTCCAAAGGATTCTCTTACTTGCCTCTCAATCCAAGCATATGGAATTTTTTCCATGTTTGCTGAATTTTGAATTCAGTGGCAGACATTTTGGAAAAAAAGGCTCTATTTGGGCCAAGGAATATTATATTTGGATCAACAAAAATTTAAAATCATCTATATACCAAAGTCATGACAAGAGTCCCAAGGCGTATTCACTTTCATTCAAATTTTGACACATACGGAAATTTGTTGGAAGCGAAGATGAGACATTTTCCTCCTACTCTAAATGGTCTATGGATCTTGATAAAAGGATAAGTGGTATTGGGATCTAGCTATTTATTAATTTCTGACATCGGACTTTAAAATTTTCCTCTAGGTGTCCCCTCCACCTTATTATGTGTCTCGAAATATTTCTTCTCATCTGCAAAATGAGGCATAAGAATTTAATTCTTATTTGGTGGGAGCGACTTGAATTCAATATGGATATGGAGTTTCTTTCTCTAAGAAGTGGGTTGGAGTTAATTTCATCACCCTGCACTTTCAATCATCAATCTATTCATCATCCTCCAGAGGATTTTGGGTTGGATATGAAAATTTTCCTCTATATGGCTTATGGTAGTGTCTTAGTCTCAATTATATAATAGATTATGTGGAACTCTAGAAAATTCTTTGGAAGCCTTACCTTGCTAGTCTTGGGGTGTGGGTTAAGCTTGTTAGTTCTTTTTCAAGTCGGGTTCAGTGGTCCTTTCCTTAAATGGAATAATCTCATTGTCTTCCAGAAAGCTTTGATGTTGGTTCTTTGTTTCTTAAATTTTTTGATTTGGTTGAGGTGTTGCCAAAGTTTCTAGGAAACAACAGCATGACATGGATGAGAGACAATGTTAGTCTTCACAATTATTATTAGAAGCTAAGTTCCTCTAACTTTTGAGTAGTCTAGAAATTTCTTTGAATGAATTCCATGAGGAAGTTATTGCACTCAGCACTCGAGTTACAACTCTAGGGAATTGTATAGTTGGCAGTGCTCAACTTTCTCTTGGAGGTGTTGCTCCTAGTGTGGTTCCTGATAAGAAGAAGCCTCTTCACTCACAGAGGAATGAAAAGCATAGTTTTGGATGTTGTTGATTGGGGAAACTAAGGACGGGTTTATTGGTTTTAGTTAAAATATTTTGTTGATATATGTTGTAATGTAAATACCTTCTGATTCTTGGGATCTTTTGTATATTCATAAAGAAAATATATATTTAGAAGAGGGAAGAAATGAAATCCTAGAGATGGCACTAATTTTGTATGGTCTGGTGAATATTTACATTATCGCATAACAAAAAGATATTATAAGGCTCCTAGCTCATAATCTAGTATTATTAATGCAAAACCCTTAACCGTTTCTTAAAAAAAAACGTGTTCCTTTGTTTGCCATGGGGCTTTGGATTGATAGTGAATGAGTGTTATGTTAATGAACTCCATAGAAAAAGGACTTTGATTCTGTAACACCCTCCTCCCACATTTATTCAATTTAACCAATCTATTAGGGTAAACATGTGACGAGAAACTACTACAATCTGATTCAACTCCCCATGTATAGTTAAGGAAGTGGAACCAACCAAACACAATCAATCTGACCTTTTTCACATGTCACGAAAGCTATAGCAGACAACCAACCCTTCTAAGAGATTAACCCCTAAGACAACTTGTCACTTCACAGCTCTAGAGCCTCAGTCGCTCCCATGAAATGGGCATGCGTGCAACTGGGGCCCTCCAATCGCTCTCACAACATAGGCATGCAAGCGATTGGGGTCCTTTTCAGCTAGTTCTGAGCTTTCAACCCTGGATTCTATGTGTCCTTTTCTAGGATAGGACTCGGGCCACTTCCCAAAACTCCATGAAACCTTCGAGAATGAAGAAAAACATTGAGACATTGATACAAATGTAAATATTTGAACAAACACTTGATTGTACCCCTACTAGACATGACAGGAATTTCGTCAAACAAGTCATGAATATGCAATCTATAGGTGATAACAACATATCTGAGCATAGGGGTCTCATACTTATCTGAGAATCACTAAGAATATTTGATACCTTATCATATTAGTTGCATCATCATTCGATTGGTAAAATAGGTACCTCAACCCACTGTGATCACTCATAAATAAAAACCTCCTACCAAGAAGATAATGCCTCCACATCTTCAATGCATGAATGATCCTTTCCAACTCAAGATCATGTGTCAGATAATTCTTCTCATGCTCATTCAATTTCCTTGATTCATAGCATACCACCTATCCTTCTTGCATAAGGACTCCAATAAACCCCCTCTTGCAAAAATCCATGCACACTACAAACTCTTTATCTGGATCTGAAATCTTTAACACTGGAGCATTCAACAACAACTGCTTCAATTGTTCAAAACATGCTACACATTCTTTTGTACATTCAAACTTCCTACTTTTCCTCTATAATGATGTGATAGGATATGAAATCTGAGAGAAATTCCTGATGAACCTCCTATAGTAACCTGCTAGTCCCATTAATGATCTTACCTCATCCACATTTCTAGGAGTTCCCATTCCATGATAGCCCTTATCTTTTCCGCATCCACTACTATACCCTCCTTGGAAACAACATTTCAAAAGTAATGTACCTCTATATAAAATAAAATGCACTTATTGAGCTTAGCATTTAACTGATGCTCTCTCAATAATATCAATACCGATGCTAAGTGTTCGGCATGCTCTTCTTCATTCTTAGAATATACCAATATGTCATCAATTAATACAACAACAAACTTGTCTAGATAAGGATGCAACGCACTATTTATCAATCACATGAAAGTAGTTGGATCATTAGTCAAACCAAATGGAAATACAATAAACTCATAATGCCCATACTTCATCCAGAAAGTTGTCTTGTAAATGTCCTCTTACTTGATGCGTACCAAATTATCCAGATCTCAGATTAATCTTCGAGAATATTGTTGCTCCTTTAAAATGATCAAATAAGTCATCAATACTTGGCAACATACACTAGTTCTTAATCGCAACCTTTTTCAATTTCCTATAATCAATGCATAGCCTAAGAGTACCATCCTTCTTCTTCACAAACAACATCAGTGCACCCCAAGGTGATACACTTGGCCTGATGTATCCCTTTTCAAGTATTTCCTTTAATTGCAACTTCATCTCTACTATCTCTGGTGTGATCACCTTGTAAGGTGCCTTTGATGTTGGTGCTTCCCTTGTACTAACTCAATAGCAAACTTAACTTCCCTATAAGGCAACAAATTTAAAATCTATGCCGGAAACATATCCTGAAACTACTATAAAACCAGGTACCTACTCAAGACACTTGCATCCTCAACTTAATTGCCTTAATCACTAGAAATATGCACTGTGAATAACACACACCCCTTCTTGTGACTATGATTTACCTGCATATCTATCACCATCCTAATTGATGTTTCCTTCTTCTTACCCTGTAAGGTTCTCTGTTCTCCATTTTCATCCAAGCATTCAATAGCTTTGTCATAACAATCCACCTTAGTCCTGTGAAAATACAACTAGTCCATACCCAAAAGCATACTATATGATCCAATGACAATACATTTAAATGTGCTAAGGTAGGCATAGCATTCAATTCAAATGCGCAGGCTCTTATCCAATGATGAAATCTCTTCTTTGTACCTGTAGCCAACTGCACTAACCTAGATTCTACATGCACTTCTTTAGTCAAACCACACTTATACACCAAGTCAGGGTTAACATAATTATAATTAGATCCAAGGTCAATCAAAATAGAAACAAATTTCACAAAAATTACCATCCATCTCAATAATATATGCATAGTAATATTCCTTCTTGCTATCCAGTGTTGCATAAATCCGAGGGACATTGTCCAACATCTTCCACTGTACGTGATTCCTATGCACCATCAATCTTCGGTCTACTACTACCACCCTAATGCAACTAAGTGAGGGCGCAGCAGGCATGGGTTTGGCAACTCCAAATGCTTCATCGAAGCCGAGGGTGGAAGATTTGACAAGCACCTCTCAGAATCTATGCCAGAAGGGTGATGTTCCAAAGAGCTCTGCTTTCCAGGTTAAGCCTGCTCTCGCGTGTTCAAATCTTCCAGGTGAAGGGGGTCCACCAAAAGAAGAGGGCCTTCCCTCTGATGATGATGACCTCTCCAGTTTCGGTTGTCAGACTGTGGAAGAATTGCCTCCCATAGCTCATGATGCTTGATCAGGTTGTCATTCTCTTTTGTAGTTATCGTGTCTGTTAAAGGAGAAATGCTCAGTTGTTTTCTGTCTATGTTCAGTTGTCTTATGTCCATGTTAATAGTTCAAGTCAATAGTATCACCTATGTTAAGCAGTTTTGGAACTCTAGTCAATCTGCGTTTTGTCATGGAGGTTCCGGTTTCAAGGCTCCGGTAATAGTTTTAGTTCTTGTCGGTCTATCGCTAGTTTCTGTGGGTTATCTTTCAAATCGGCCATGTGAGTAAACCATTTTCTAGGCTATACCTCTTGAGGCTACCACCTCGTTGTAAAAAAGAAATGTATCAATAATAGGAGTAGACTTATTCAAAAAAAAAAAGAGTACATAATATCATCCTTCTGAGTACAACCCAATTAGTGATTATTGTGTTATAAAATATTATGGAAACCATGAGACCAAGATTCAAATCCCAAAAAAGAAGAAACAATAACATGACATTTATAATATCATCAATTTGTAATAACACATCAATTAATTATTAAAATCAATACACTAAGGAAATTTTATTAATTTTATTTAAAAATTCATTAATTTTATAATTTTCTTTTCATAATACTAAAATTTAATAATATGTAAA
>APFE030588063.1:0-14034 GCA_000404065.3 Pinus taeda | reverse complement strand
AACACATAACAGATATCAGAATACCAGGGGGATTGTTCAAAGGCTACATTGATCTTTGGAGTCGTCAGCTCTGGTTCAGTGTCCAGTTGGTTGATGTCCAAGGCTTGGAAATTTGTTTCAGACATTAATTTAGCCAAACCCTGCCCTTTTATCAGTTTTGTAGGTTTTATTTCAATATCAAATTCTAAAATGTTTGCAATCCATTTTCCTCTTCTGCCCTCTAAGTTCTCTAGAGTAAGTATGTCTTTAACAATTGGGCTTGGTACATAGGCTATAACATGGGAGTATAGGATGTAGATCCTAAAGTCCTTAATAGCTTTTACCAAGGCATATGCTTGTTTTTCCATGATCTGGTACTTGAGGGTTGCATCTATAAGAGCTTTACTAAAGAAAGCAATGGGTTTCTCATTTCCTTGGTCATCTTTCTGTAATAAAACAGCAGCAATTGTGTGCTAGGAAGCAAAGGAAAATATGATAAATTCCCTGTCAAATTGAGGGTTGGTTAAGACTGGGGTTTGAGTGAGGGCAAACTTGATATCTTCAAAAGCTTGATTTGCTTCTACTGTCCAATTTACTTTTGAATCCTTTTTAAGCATGTTATTGAGTAATCTGCTTAGTTCAGCCAGGTTTGGGATAAATCTCCTTAGAAAGTTGATTTTACCCAGAAAGGCTTGTAATTCCTTTATATTTCTTAGATGAGGCATTTGTAAGATGGCCTGGATTCTATCTGGGTCAATCCTAATGCCATCTTTGGAGATGATGTGCCCTAAGAGTTTACCTTCCTCCAAACCAAACATGGATTTTTTAGGATTTAAGGAAATTCCATATTTCCTACAAATTATGAATATCTGCCTTAGATGTTTCAAAAGTTCTTGGTCAGATTTGGAGAAAGGTGTGAGATCATCTAAATAAATGACAAGAAAGTCATGAATCTCTTTGGAAAAAGCAATATCCATTGCTCTTTGGAATGTAGCCCCTGCATTTTTCAACCCAAAAGGCATTTTAACATATTTGAAGGTTCCCCATGGGGTTGTAAATGCTATTTTGTCTTGATCATCAGGATGAACTAAGATCTTGTTGAAGCCTGAGAACCCATCAAGTAAGGAAATTCTTGAGGCCCCCACTACTCTCTGCAAGATGTGATCCACCTTGGGTAAGGGGTAATTATCTTTCAAGGATACTTGATTCAAGTTCCTTAGATCAACACAGAGCGTTATTTCACCAGTTTTCTTTCTTGTAGGGCTAAGTTTGAAATCCAATCAGAGAATCTGATTGGTGCTATAATGCCTGCCTTAAACATTTTTTGTACCTCTTGTTCCATTGCTGGGAGGAGCATGGGATTGATTCTCCTTAATTTTTTCTTAAAGGGTTTTTGATCTGGCTTGAGCGGGATAGTGTGTTGTATTACAGAGGTGTCATAGGATTTTAAATCCTCATAACTCCATGCAAAGACATCCTGGAACTCTTTGAAAAGGTCAATGTATTTAGACTTTTGGTCGGGAGGTAAAGCAGCAGACAGTTTTATGATTTTAGGTTCCTTGACAGTCCTAATGTTATACTCTTCTATGGCAGCATTGAGGGGCTGCAATTTTGGTTTGCTGGGAACATCATTGGAGTCAAAAATGTCTTCTAAAGGAGCTAAGCCTGTTGGAAGAAAATTGTCCTTTAATTGTATCACTTCAGTTTCATCATCAGTTGCCTCCTCACAACTAATTTGTTGAATTTCTTGTATGTTGTGTTTGTTGAAGATTGTAGGATGTAGCATTTGGTTAGCTGTTTTGGGTGATATTGCTTGGTTATTATGCTTACTTTGTATTTGTGATTGACTTGTTGTCTCAAGTATTTGTGATTGACTTGCTGTCTCAAGTCTTTGTGATTGACTTGCTGTCTCAAGTCTTTGTGATTGACTTGCTGTCTCAAGTCTTTGTGATTGACTTGTTGTCTCAGTGTCAATGTTTAGACCTGAAAACTCTTCCTGTAAAGTCAAGAAATTGTTTATTTTTGTATCATCATCAAACACCTCCCAGTCCTTGACATTGTTTGGGACAGATGGTCTGTGTTTTATCTCGGCTGTGAATTAGTGTTGGGGCTCGAAAGATAGCTTACAGGTACTTGCAAATGTAGCCAAACTATGAGCATGAAGATTCTGGGCTCTAGGAATTTTTGCAATCTGAAATTCAGTGAAGGACTTTAGTAACTCAGCAGCAGCAGACCTATAAGACCTCAGTATTTTGTCATCGGTGAAAAAATTGCCTTTTAGTTGTTGGATAACTAGGTCTGAGTCTCCTAGGATTGAAACTTTTATGGCTTGTAGGGATTTTACTAACTTCAGGCCTAGTAAGAGAGCTTCATACTCAGCCATGTTGTTAGTGCACCTGAAGTTCAGTCTATAGTCGATGCCTTCTTCATGGCTGTTCTGTTTATTGTGTATCCAAACTCCAGCTCTTGCCCCTAACTTGTTGACTGGCCCATCAAATTCAAGGAACCATAGGATCTCTTGTTCTAGGGGAGACTTAATTACTTCTCTGTGGTCTGGGATTGTGAGTTGAAGTTTTGGTTCTTCATTTAGTTTTTCCTTTAGAACAGTTTTATCCCTTGATTGGATTAACTTTATTTCTAGATCTGTGGCTTGTTCATTAAAGTCCTGATCTTGTTTGAGTGTCTTGGTTTCTTCGTTATTTGTGGGACCTGTATTGTCGTTAAAGAGAATATATGAATCTATATCAGAATGGACAGCATATATGGGGAAATTTTGAGGCTTTTCTTCAGTGCTGACCATGTATTTCATGAGTGACTCTCTATATAGTCTCTTGGGTTGACCAAAGACTATGATTGTGGCATATGACATGTCTAATTGTAGGGAACCTTGAATTTTAGCCCCCCATGATCTTGACAACAACATTTCATATTTGGGTGGAATATCAGCAACGACAACATCCATCAAGATTGTTTTATTTGGGTATTGGACAAGGGATACACACAAGTCTTTTATCAAGCCTAGACATTTTACCTGGCTGGAGTCAAATGAAAATAGGTCCTTATAAGGTCTAGTTATGTCTAGAATCAGCCTTTCCATGACTGATTTTGGCATCAGGTTATGAGAGGCACCTGAGTCAAACATTGCATTGTGTAGTATCTTATCATGGATATGCAAACTGACATAAAAAGGTAGGATCCCTGTGCCTGCTGTTTTTCCATCAACCTCTGGACCAAACAGCAATTCTGGGGTGTCACCCAACACATTAACATTGTATTTGTTTTGAGTGAGTTGGAGGGACTTTTTAATCTGTTTTTTGTAGATGTCATGCTTGGCTAGCTGTAAAAGAGGGATCGCTACTTTCAGCTTGCCAATTTCAGCTTCCAAGTCAAAGGGTTTTTCAATTTGAACCTTAGTGTTGTGGGTGACCACATTTTCTTTGTTTAGTAAGGTTTCTTCTTGATCCTCGTCTTGATCTTGGGGCTTGTGTTTTTCATTCACCTCTTGAGGCATTTTACTTGGATTAGGCTGCAAAGATGATGCAGCCAGTGGCTTCTGTGTTGAGGAAAGTTGTTCAGTAACTTCTTCAATGGTTACCTCCTTTGTAAGTGAATCAGTTGTGTTAATTGGTTCTGTGACTATGGCACTCTTAGGCTGCAGTCTGTCCTTTGTTTTTCAGGCTGTGTTATGTTTACAGTTCTACTTCTTAGTTTGTATTGTTTATGAACTTCATAAACAGCTGTGTCATAGCCTTGTTTGAAGTCAAATGACTCACCTGACTTGGTTTGGAATTGTTTAATGTCATCATCTTCATGATCTTCTTGACTTAGGAAAACTTGGTGCTCATCATCAAGGCCCATTAGGTGGATGTGGGTGTCATCCACTTGTTCATCAGAAGTGGATGTTTCAGCATAGTTTTCCTGGAATGGAGGCCTGATCTCTGGATCAGAACTGGTTTTGCCAATGTTTCAGCATAGTTTTCCTGAAATTTGGGTTCCTGACAGGGTTATTTTGTGGTGCTTCCCATGATAACTTTCTCTCCACAGACTCTACTCTGTCACCCAGCCTCTTCATACCAGTGAGTATTGCATCCAATTTCTGGTCAAGGCTGAGGGTTCCTCTTTGTAGGTGACTCTTTTTTCCAATCTTGCCCTGTTCCTCTTGGCAATTAGGTTAGCCTCAACTATGACAACAACCTTTTGTGCATCTTCAAGGGTTTGAGGGGCTCTTTCCTTCAATTGATATGCCATGTCAGGGTCAAATCCATCAGGGAATTTGTATAGTGTTAAATCAGGGGGGGCTCTCAAATTCTGGGGTATTGCATTGTATACATTATTGAATCTGGCACAATACTCTAGAACGGTCTCTTGAGGACCTCTCTTGATAGTGTCATATTCACCCAGTATATGCAGGGGATCTTTCTTTTTCTCCCATCTATTAGTAAAGGCTTGGTAAAGCTCATCAGGGGTTGTGATGGTATTAACGGGAAGTGCCCTGAACCAAGTTCGGACATCACCTGTTAGGCTTTGGACAAAGATTCTCATCCTCACACTATCATCATCTATCTCATAGTTCTCAAAGTGATCCTCCATCCTCTTGGCATGTTGAATAGCAGAGTAAGGGCCAGTGGAGTCAAAATATGAGATTTTGGCTTGGTAATCCTGAGGTAAAGCTACAGGATTAGCAGGTAATTGCAGCGGTGCATATCTCATAGCCATATTCACAAGGTTTGGGGGATTGACAAGGATAACTCGGACAAAAGGAACAATAGGTACCACAGGGGTAACATGTATAGCATAACCTAGAGTGTTGGTCAAGGGAGTATGTGCAGTGGATGAAGATGTGGGAGGGGGGCTTTGAGATGTGGATGGTGAACTAGGGGAGTTGGGGGTGGACCGAAAAAGAACCTTGATTGGAGTGGAGATGGGATTGGGGTGAACTGTCTCTGGACTTAAGTCAGCAAGCTTATCTGGCCCTTGCTGTTTCTTAACAAATTTAGAGATTGTGTTAGGATTTTCAAAGACAGGGGGTGGATTTTGGTCAGGATTTGCCCTAGTGTACCGAAGATTCTTCTTGGGAGCCAATTTCTGAGCTAGTCTTTTGAGTTTTTTAGGAGAAAATTTCTATCTGCAAGGACTGGACAAGATTTTGAAATGGCTATATATTTCTCAAAGCTAGTGTGAAGATTGACTGAATCAGCTCTTCCCTAAAGCTCTTAGTGTTTGAACAGTAACAATTTTGAAGGCTTCTTGATTGATATTCAGGTTTCAAGTGTAGCTTTAGGAGATATATAGTAATTAGAAAATCATAAAGAAGTCTCCAGTGGAGTCGCCATTTATGTTAAACCCCAGGTTGTTCCCTTTGAATCCCAAGGGAATACGGCCGGGGTAACCACTAACCAATCTTTGGATTACAGCTTCTAGCCCAACTGTAATCAGAGAGGGCTCTCTCTTTAAGGTTTGTCTCTGTTTTGTGGAGTTTTTAGGCTAGCTATGAAGTAGGGGTTTGGTTTATGTTTGGTTGGAAGGATGTCTTTCTGTACTTAAAGTGGAAATCTGCAGATAAGGTTAGTCTATTGGGCAATGGAGTCTGTGGCTACTGGTTGTTGAAATCTTGAGTGTGAGAAGCATGAATTACAGGGCCATTTAGATACTTCATGAAACAAGCTTGAAATTTTGATGGATAAATGTGAACAACCAATGAAAAGCAATTAAGAATTTTCCACTAAGGTGAGGTGTGGGAAAGAGATATATTCCTCAGGAGCAAAATTGAATTCCTGAAAACGATAATCACTGTGAAAGGTATAGCATGAAAGGGTAGCAGTTAAGAATTACACCTTTTTACTATAACTGAAGAAAAACACTTATAATAGCTTAGATTGAGTTCAGGGTAATCTGTGATTAAGTCTTGGAACTATTCTTTTTCCTTGCCATTAATTGTAAAGAACAGAAACATGAAAGAGATATGAAAAGATGATAAAACACATAAACAAAGAGTTGTAAGGAAAACTTATTGTGCCATGAAATACCCAGGAATCCTGTAACATTCAGCTAAACACCCCAATGCATCAAACAACACAGAGCTTTGGAAATTCCATCGCCTTTATATTACTTCTCTGAGAATTTACAGTCAAAGAACTCTATCAAAGATATCAATTACATCCAAAATCCAACCCCTGCTATCTCATGCGAGGGGGAATATATAGAAGTGTTTCATACAAAATATCTCAGGCATTGAGTCATCTAAGAAATAAAATATCTTTATTAACTCGTACAGAAATAGTAGATAAGAAGTTATTACAGCCTTTAATACAACATAAATGCTCTTTACTCCTGTCAGAAGATTTCGACATTTGGAGCTCACTGAGTCGGTTGAATGCTTTGTTATAACTGCTGAATGACGTGTCTGTGTAGCTCTGTCCTCCTGTAGCTTTTCGGCCCTGTCACCTATGACTTCCAGTGCTGCTGTGGTGGTCGAATGGTTGTGCTTAGTTGGCTCAGCCTCTCTCTGCATACATGCTGATATATCCATATTTTCCTGTGCATGAAAATTTATATATTTCAAATGGAAAAAACATAATTATTGGCTTTGGTTTAGCAGTAATTGTATCAAACTGTTCCAGACTTCCTGTGTAGGCAATTGATGCCTCAAAATTGACTATATGGTCACATCTGCCTCCGTATAATTATAAAAATTGGGAGGCTCATCAAACAAGTGATTAATTTCATTCATAATGAAGAATAAGCTCTCCACCCTGTTGAAAAGGGTCTGTCCTGATACTGGCCCTGTTTCTGCTGATGTGCTGGCTTTTTCTGCAATCTGATTAGCAGCAAAGGTGTTGACCCTCTTGGCATATTTTTCATGTGAAAGTAGTTTTCCTGAGGGCTCCATTAAGCTAGGAAGACCTCTGTTCTGCAATGCCATGAACTTGTCCTGGAATTTGTTAATGTCTGCCTGCATATACTGGCTTCTTCTCTCTAAGTTCTGTACCAGGTTTCTTAGTGTCAGGACCCTTTTGACCATCGAAATGGTCTCAGTCCTGTTGGCAATTCCCATTTTGATCAAATGAGAGCTTGTCCTGTAATTAAGCACATTTATCATTCTGGTGACAGCCTCAGGCATGCTGCCTAGAGATGCCCTTGCCCTTTGGATTCCCTAGTGTGCTTTTCCAATGAGCCCCATTTTCTCATGAATGGCCTCAATTGTATTCCCACTGGTCTGTGATAGATTGGCCAATATTGGCCCATAGGATTCTCTTGACCTCAGCTGTTACTTTGTCCAGTGTGAGCTCTTTTTCTAGCTCATTTATCCTCCTTTTGAGAGCCTTTACCTCTCTTTCTCTCTCAGCCACATTTTGCTTGGATTTGTCATATTTTTCATTGATCTTAGCCAGAGTTTCTTTGGCTTGATTCAACTCTGACATTTGGGCCTCCAAGACTTGAATCTCATTTCTGAGCTTTTGCATGTCGAGACTTTCGGCCTTCTCCATTGTTGGTGCTGAGGTGGAGGGTGCTTCTTGCTCTATCTACTGACTGGGAGGGGCAGTGGTTTGAGGAGCTTCCTCCAGATTGATTGTTTCTGGAGGAGGCTGTGAAGTTTGTCCTGCCTCTTTTTGCTGCAATGCTGCCTGAAGTGCAACCTCTAATTCTTCCAACTTTCCCTGTTTTTGGATGAGCTGTTTGTATAGTGTTACCAGCATAGCTGCTGCATACTTGTCTTTTCTCAGTTGGGAAACCTCTTCAGTTTGGGGATGAAGAGTTGCTGGGATTTTGATCATTTTCTTTAATGCTTCCATATTAGCATCCCTTAGTTTCAATAGCTCCTACACTGCTTTGACATCTTTAGGATCATGCCCAAGCTCTATTATGATGTCCTCCAATGCTTTGATCCTGTTGTCCTTTTCTTGAGAGGATGCCCTTTCCAACTCAAGTTGTGCAGTTGTATTATTTAGGCTATTTTCTAGCCTGTAGTTTACTAATGTTTTGTCTGCCAAGGAGGCATACACCAAATCACCTGTTTGCTTGTGTAATTCAATTTGATCCATTGGGTGGATGTCCTTGGCAAGGACCTCAAGGTTGGTCCTGATGTAATCGGCAGCTGACTGTGGCTGCTACACGGCCGGCATGAAATGGCTCATGATCATTTTTTCCTCATGGACATCATAGGCAGACATGAGTCTTTGCTGGTTGGTGGGAGCCATTTTCAACAAATGATTGTATAATTGCACCCTTATGGGTTCATTTCTCTTCTTAATATCCTTGAACTGTTGCTTGATTCTCTTTTCACCTTCCCTCTGTTGGTTTTAGGAGCTAACTTCTCCTCCTGCTGCCCTCTCTTGTTCCTGCTGGAAGGAACTTGCTGAGGCCTCCATGCTAGGTAGGCCCACACCTGAAGATTTCCCTATTGGCATTTCTTCCTCTGAAAATGGATTTAACCTTTGCCTCTTCTCCCCTTGAGTTGTTGATGTAGTGAGGGGGGTCTCTTTGTCCCTTTTCCTGCTTATGTCCTCTCTTTGTGGGGTTTGGAGGAATGAAGCATCAATTCTTGATTCTTGCCTAGGAGGCACCATTTGTGCTGGCTGCTGCTCAGTGACCATTGGGGCCTCTGCTGTTTTTTCTTTTTGCCCTGGCTGCTCCTTTTCTGGCTGATGTACCTGTTGTTGTTGCTGAACCTGTTCTTGCTGTACCTGTTCTTGCTCCATCTATTTTTCCTTGCCTTTGCTGGGGGCTTGATTTGTAGTTTTGACTGCCTCCTATTGTGTTGTGGAGGATGAGGCAGCTTCTCCTACTTGAGGGCTTGGAAGAGAGAATACCTGTGCAGGAAGTTCCAAGTCAGCCATCTTAAGGAGATTCCTTCTTGGTCTTTCATTTAGTTCTTCTTGTGTAATAGGTTCCTCTAGTGTGCATCTCTTCCATTTTGATTGGTTTGCATATTGTTCTATGTGAGGCAATCTTACATGGTCATAGCTGGACAACCTATATTTGACCCTTCTTAAGGTTACGAAATGATTGGGGTCATAGGGTTTCGAGAGGAAACTGGTCTTTAGGCCAAGGCTTTCTAGCATTCTGTCAGCCTCTTGCCAGCCTTCCTCCCTTTTGTTCAAAACAAAGTGGCCCAATTGGTTTTTCACTTTCAGCTGTGCCTTCTTGCCTTTGCCTGAGAAATTCTTCACATCAGCATTCCCAAATTGCCTGAAGTATTCAAGGGAAAACGATCTCATGGGCACATACTTGGGCAGTCTGTATGGGGGTAACTCACAACCATATATTCTGATAACGGTGTAGTTTTGGTAAAAATACCAATCCCCAATGCTGTACACCTTGGACAACTGGAGGATCCTCTGCATTTCATCTGTTAGTCTTGGAGGAGGTGAGCTCAGAAAAAGAGACATGGACGGGTGGATGAAAAGGTCAATAAACTCACAGTAAGTGTATGGAGAATAGGCTCTATAGTGAAAAACTGAGTCCCAATACACTACTGACCTTGGATTTCCTTGTGCATCCACTCTTTTCACACCAAAAGGGAATTTCTCATGTTGATAGTATAAAATTAGGTGGTAGATATAGGAGGAGTATCTAAACACCTTTTCCCTTGATAAGTTCATAAGTTGCTCATGCATTTTGTCTGATATGTAGGTGGCATAGTCATAGCAGATTGGAGCTTTGCTAGGGGAAAACATGAGCATCATTACTAGTACAGTTTCATCAATATACTCAGTTGAGTTATAACCCAGGATGGGACTGATCATATCTGCAAGGTCCCTGCCCAATGGGTTGAGGTAACCATGAAAAATGGGAGGGTACTGCACAGTATCAGAGTTAATAAATAGTTGGTTCAGCTTTGTGATCTGAGCATCTGTCAACATCTTAGCTCCTTGGTTTATCAGATCAAACAAAGATAGGGGAACCAATTTCTTCTCAGTCTTGAATTGCAGCATCTCTCTGATGGCCTCAGGGGTAATGTAGAACACAACTGAGCCTGAAGGGTCAAGCACAGCTCTCTGAGTGGGATCATAACATTCAGCACATAGGTGAATTAGGTCAGGGAATTGGTTGACCTGAGGAAGCTTGAAGATTGGGAGGAAGGAATCCCAAATGCCCAATATATCTGCTCCAGCTACATGTTTGGCTTTTAATTCATTTAGCAGGTGGAGGTGGAATTTGCTTTGTGATAGGAATTCTTCTGCAATTTGGTAATCCGAGTCTGCTAAACCTTGCCACTCCAATTCTCTCTGAGGGGCATTTAAAGGGGCAACATTGAGGGCCACAGTTGCTACTGGAGTTTCCATGGTTACTTAGTAACTCTGTTTTGTATGTAAATTAGTGTTACTTGTGCTGAGTAACAGAAAAGAGTATTTGTTGGAAGAAGAGGTGAATTGAGAAATAGAGGGCAGAAGGGTCAATGGCAGCAATTGAAATACTGCACACAGCGCTTGAGAAGGCAAATACTTGTCTTTAACAGACCTTTTCTTAGTAATTAGGTGTAGGTTCGGTTTCCCTGTTCATGACTGCGCGAACAGAATGCAGGTTATTAGAAAGCTTGGGTAACAAGGCTTAGCTGGTGAACTTCGAGCTTCCCATTTCAAATGGGAACTGGGCGCAAGGGATTTGCTGGTGAATTATGTGTTTTTCAGTGTCTTAAGTGAATATAGTCAATTTGTAGACAAAACCAGGCGCAGAGAGGATTCGCAGGGATAAATACCTGGTAAACTTGATGGTCCGGGTCACAAATGCAGGTGGGTAGGCGCGCCGAAGGTCTCCAGGTCGAAATCAGCAGGTTGGTGCAAATTTGGACGTAAAATGCATGAAGAAGGCGCAACAGAAGTTTTTTTCAAAAGTGCAAAAAACATAAAAAAAAAATTGGCCAAAATATGGATTTTTGGGATATTGGCGCCTTTTTCGAATGACGTCAGCATGATGTCATCGGGTGGGTCAGGGTCGGATGACGTCAGCATGATGTCATCATGTGATGTGGCGGCTTATGATTGGTCCACGGGGGTGGTGAGGTGGCAGAGAGGTGGAGAAATGGCGGACGGGGGCGCGGACGCGGTGATGACGCTGGCAGTGGCGCTGGCAATGACGCTGGCAGGTGGTTTAGTGGAAACCGGAAACCGTCGGCGGTATCATATCGCACCGCTTATGATACGGAAGGGAATCTGTCAGAGGGGACTCCGATACGCTGTGGGGGCGACGCGTGGCCGAGGCTTGACGCCAGCCTTTGACAAATATCGGACGCTATCTTTCGGACGTCGGGGCCGGTCCGATATCCATGAGAGCTGTTGGATGAAAAGTGCCCGATCGGACGGTCGACGAACCGATAACCTGTCCGGACGATACGGCATCGGGCGGGTAATAAAAAATGATTTTCCATGGGATTTGTGCCCGGCGGGACCTTTAGAAATATTTGCGAATTGCATGGCTTTCTAATGTATTTTTATAAAGGCGCGCATATCACAAAAACTTAGGAAAAATGGGTTTTTCATGTAATTTCTTTGCAAAATCGCGCGTAGCTCAAAACTTTGGATAAGTCGGGATATTGGGTTATTTCAATGTATTTTTTTATAAAATTGCACATAAATCCCAAACTTAGGATAAAGCGGAAAAGTGGGTTTTCAAGGTGTTTTTGCCTTTTGAGCGGGTTAAAGGGTGCAAATGGGTTTTTTCCAAGGTTTCTTAGGCAAAATGAAGGGTTGACTAGGTAGATGAGTTCTGAAGGAGAAAAAGAGGTTAGGCTTGGGTTCTTAAACGGACCAGATGTCAATTTGATTCCCTAGTGGTGAACATATGGCTATAATGCCAAGGGGGGGATATTTATAGAATGTTTGGGGTTTATACACCATGGTGTTATAATAATAGGGAAAGGGTGACATAGGGAATTAGATAATAGAAGTTAGGGGTTAATATGGAGGGAGAGGGTAAATGAGGAGTAATATCACTAAGTTTATTTGAAAACAACTTATCTTAGGGAGTAGATCAAAATGAAAAGAATTTTGCACAAGAAATGTGGCTCTTAAAGGAAACCAGAACCAACATAAAACCTTGAATTCTTTCACAAACACAACTGGTGTAGGGATGTTAGTAATGAGTGTTAAACAAGGAAAAAGGGAAGTTATACATGCTTAATTGTGATGTTTTCTTTATCTTGACCAGCAAGATTTAGTTTGAAATGAATATCACTTCTGCAACCCCATCTACCTACCCATCTACTTGCCTAGCATTTTTTGTTTCTTCTTGGAGGGTGAACTTAGACTTGCAGACCCTTATGTTCCTTTTCTTTTCCATTGGCTTTCTCTTTTGATTGCCTATCTAGCACTACCCTTATTGCTTCCAAGGCCCCAGATTAAGCATTTGGGAACCTTAGTTTCTCTACCTAACTATTGGTCTGCCAAGATTAAACAGTTTGGACATACTTCTTTCTCTATTCTACAATAGAAAATTGTTACATGGCATGATCCAGATTAGACTGTTGGACCATCCATCAAAATTTAGTAAACATGGAGGCATGTACACACCTTGCCTTGTCTTGGAAATATGGGATCTTTGTATCAGCAAAGCAGAGCATATTTGGCATTTGAATTTTTCAATCATGAAATATGAAACCTATTGGTATAGGTATCCAACAGAGTCCTAAAGTCTTATCGATTTTCATGAAGGTAGATCTGAGGCAATAAAAAAACATCACAGTCATCTCCGGACGTAGAAACCTAGTTCTTGCATCGCCCTATACTACTTTGGGTGAGGCTACAGCCTGCACTACATGGGTTATTACTGAAAGGGCTAGTAGTGTAGGGGTTTGTTGATTGGTGCAACTAAATCTGAACATGGGTTAGGACCCCATAAGCCAACAAATGGTTCTATTGTGGGGACCAAGATCTGCTTGAAAGAGATGTGTGATGTCGCATCAATGGAATCCAACCAACAAAGAAATTGAAAAGTGGTTGGATCAGAAGATTCATGAGTTCACGGCACAAGAAAATAGGAATCAACGCCTATCAAAGGAACAATGGTTGAACAGGTACCTATACACGAAGATACACGAGATATTCTTCTGTTCTTTTCCCATTGAAATATATGAGTGGTTAGCTAATTGAAAGCCAACTAGGGAATATGGAAGATTGATATTCCAATAATGTGGACTCTAGAAATAGTATGATGATTAGAAGCCTATGAAGAAAAGATAACGCAGGCTATCGATTACCGTCTCGATCGAATTATAGGAGGGTTTGTTACAAAATTCACAGTTGTTACCTCAATCAATTATAGTGAAGTGGAGCGATGATTTTTCAAAGGACTACGATGTAAGTATTTAAGATCTTTGAATATTAGGATTAAAATGTTGTTATGTGAAGAACAGGTTATGCCATTGCCTTGATGTTTGGAGCTACGTGAAGTGGAAAACTCTTCAGAGATTGAGAGAGATTAGGTATTGATTATAGCTTGTTAATTAGACCTCCTTCCAGCGATGATGAGGGAGCGGCACAGACCTCACCGTCGAGTACTATCTAGCTGATAACAAGGGCTCTCCCGTGGACACATCATCCATCCACTCCACCTCCACCTCCACCTCCACCTCAACTGCATGCACCTTCTCCCACACCTTCACCACCACCACCATTCAACATGTCGAACACAATGAAGTTGGCGATTTTCAAAGGCATCGAGAGTGATGATACAAAGTAGTTCTGTTTTGTTTCGAATGTTGTGTGCACAGTGGAGGAGATTAATGATGACAATATATAGAAGGCACAATTGGCTACCGCTCTACAACATTGTGTGCTAACTTGGTATATTAATTATTGTTTTGATAATCCTCTGGTATCACTAGCAAAGACTAAGTCTGCTTTAAGCAAGGAGTTTAGTAAGCCTAAGTCTGACTCGCAGTCAATAGTTGGATTTAAGGAAATCATGATGAGGGTTGAGCTGGTGCCTTGGGAATTAGATCAAAGGTTGAAATGTGTGATTTGAGAAGCTAACATGTCATTCACAGATAGTCAGCATCATGAATGGTTTATAGCTTCACTTTTGCCCCACCTACATATTTCTCTATCACAACATAAG
>APFE030588062.1:145025-172423 GCA_000404065.3 Pinus taeda | reverse complement strand
CTACTGAAAAAAATAAAAATAAAAAAAACTCTTTTATTTAAAAAAAAAAGATTTGTTATTCAATTTTTAATGATCTTAATATTAATTGGCTTATAAGTTGGGTGCATTTTTGGAACAGCGGTATTAGTGGTGCAATTGGGTTGGTTCTTGGTCCTGAGAGAGGGGTTCTTTATGATCCATATGATCCCTTATTGTTTCCTTGTAGACTACCTTTGTTGTATTATTTCATCTATGGTTTTAGCTCTGCGAGGACTTACAACTTTGTAGTTGTGTCTCATCTTTTAGCTTGGTTTGTCCACTCATGTTTTATCTCTAATAATAGTAATAAAAACTAGTGTATAATATGGGTTCACTATGTGTTGTTTCTTAGGTCTATGATATTAAAGCTCATTTTCTCTTTAGTTGATCCACTGGTTTTTCCTGGAGGCTTATGGTGTGTTTTTTATTTGTCTAGGGTTTAATTATGTTGGGTTTTCTTGTGGCCATTAAGAAGAGAACCTGGTTGTGGGGTTTCAGTCATAAAACCAATTGTTATATTCATTACATATTTATTTGGTTGCTTAAGCTGGGTTGCTAGGTAACTCCTAGGTGGGTCTTCTTTCACTGTGGTTTAGCCATGTACTTTGTAACACCCCCTCCTCCCAAGTCTACCCAAGCAACCAACCGGATAGGGTAAACATGCAACGAGAGAGGTCACTATAAGGGATTCAACCTCCTTGGTGAACTTAAGGAAATGGAATTGGTAGAACACCTTAAAAAAATATATCCACATCAGCAACAAGACCCTTAGGAGATATTCCATCCACTCAGACATCCTCTCCCTAAGTCCCACTGATGTTTTAAGCCTTTTAACCCATGGTCACTCTCATGTTATAGGTAAGACAAATTCCATAAGTGAAAGTTTCTCTCACAAGCCTATTTGCTAGCGTCCCTAGACTCTTTTCAGCAGACTTGTGCCAGTGTCCCTGAGATTTTAATCACTTGTATAACCCAGAATCCCAGCCTCTCCACAGAACAAATACATCAAAGACATGATGACAAGATAAACAAATCAAATTTCAACCTCAAGACTAGGATTGAGCATCCCCAACTAGGATTCATATTCTGTCAAACACCTGGCATCAATGCAACCTACAATTCTAGGATACAAGAAAATGCATGAATGGCTGAAAGAACTTATGAAACATAACAAGAAGGATCACCACCTTCTCCATTGAACTATTATAACATTAATTAGGTCTTTCATCCATCATTTTAACAATTACAAGTAAATAAATGAAATAACCACGACATGATCTAATCATATAACCATGATTATAACCATCATAAAACCATATTAATATCAGAGATATGACATCCATTAAATCCACATATAGACCAATTAAAAACAAAGACAACTTAGATTTTATTAATTATAGAAAAATCTGACTAGGTTCGGGACTTCCATGTACCACCCAACCATAGACATGGTTGAACTAAATCTCCCTTTCAACTAGTCACCCCCATGCCATATTCCAAGAATGAATGTGGGATTAATAGAAAAACTAATCCAATAACAACTAAGGGAATCAAGAGGTTAAACCACCTCCACCCCCACCAAACCATGATCACACCAAACCTAGTGCTATGATCACAACCGAACCAAACTTGGAATTCCATTCAGAATCCTTCAATATCCTTGACGAATTTTCCATCTCCTTGTCTCTCAAGCTTTTCTACAATCCAATCCCATATCACTAGACCCTAAAATGGGACTAGTCTCTCAGTCTTTACCACAATCCAAACTTGGATCATTAGGCCCTAAACCGAGACTCCTCCGTTAGGTTTTTCTATTTCGATCACTAGGCCCTAAACCGAGACTCCTCCCCTAGGATTTGTTGTGTATTCCACAAAAAATGGCCAAGGGATTCCTAGGCTTTAGGGAATGAAACTTAAGACCACATCTGCCCTAGATTCTGAAATCCGTCTAGGAAAACAAAGCTCAAAAACTGAAATAAACATCCCAACACCATGGAATCTAGAAAAAGGCAAGGATAGGTTGAAAATGGCTGTCATAACCCAGAAAAACCATGGCACTGAAAATAAGAGAACCATACACCAACATTCTAAGCCATGCATGTCCAAAACAACTAGGAAATCACACAATAAAAAGGTTACTTGCAAGTATTCCTACTAAAGCTACTTGATCATGCTTTTCCTTCCTTGATCCTTGCTTTCCCTCCTTTCCCTTTGCTTTATTTTCCTTTCTTGCTCCAAAGCTAGAGTGCTCCAAGAAAGCTCTAAGTGACCAAGAGTGAGAGAGAGAATAATGAGATATTTCCAAACTTGAACTAAAAAAAGGTTAACACTCACTAAGAGCTTGCCCACTAATCCTTAGAAGCCATTTTAATAATGAGGCCTCTAATTTCTTCAATTTCCATTATTTTCCTTCAATTTCCTCCTCACATGAAAGTTGTGATCTTTGACCTTCCTTTTCTCCTATTTTCCTTTATTTTATAAATAAATGTGCCAAAAATGTGTTTTGCCTTTTAATTCATTTTCCTTTTCCTTTACTAATTTCCTTGCCAAAAACACACATCCAATGATGCCCACTAGGATATATTTTCCCAACATTCATCTTGGAATACATGTCCCTTACCCGTGGTCTTGTTTTTCCTTTATTAAGTTTCATACATGAACTTTCCACCAAGGTTGTTACAAAACCCTCCCCATTGGGGAGCACTGTCCTTGGTTTCAAATCACACCAAGACCTCAGCAAGACCAATGAAAAGCAAACATACTGCCCATGGAGCTTTGTAACTTAGCTCGATGAAGTATTTACAATGAAAGACCTGCTCAAAAGAAAAAAATCATAACAACATGACAACATACTGCACACTTGAGATTTATAACACATCTCATTACAATATTTACAATGACCAGATATACACATATGAAAATTTTCTAAACCAACAAAAAAAAGATATGATGCCTGTATCAATCAACAAGGGATTCTAGAGGCTGACACCTCCACCCTCAAAGTAGTACCAGGATTCATCTCCTTACCAGGAACTCTAGAATCCACTACTATAGTCAAAGATGCATCTAATGTCTAGTGCTATAACCTTGCGCTACTTGTCCCCTCAGCGAACATTTATCGGCTCATTGTTCCAAGGTGCATTCCCAATGTGTATATGATTCCATCTGGCAATGTTAATCACTAAAACCAATATATCTACAGCCTTCCCTTCTCTTCTACATTACTACATAGTCCCTCAGGAAATTCGATCACCCCCTTTCATGCAGTCACTCACCTTCCAAGTTCTTGACCATCCCTTATCCTAGGTGATCCATCCCTTGGCAAAGATCCCTCACATCGGAAGGTACAAAATCAAGGCATATACCTACCTCAAAACCATCATACCAGTCATAGCCTAGTCATGGAAATCAATGGACACTATTGGGTACCAGTGTCCCACAATGGCCCTACTTCTGAAGTACTCTATCAACATATTATTGTATATTCCAATTTATTTTTCTGCTACTAATAATTGTTGCAGTTGATTTCAACCACTCAATTGGACATGTTCATGAATTCCTATTCCAATAACATGACTTACATTAGATTCAAATGAATTGAAATAACCTCAAATCATACCTCATTGATAGTTCATCAATAAGGTATATTTGCAATCTTGTTCACTTCCTTTCACAACAAGTCAAACTAACTATTTGATCAAAACATCATGTATAAACATATCACATATGGTTAGCTCAAAACAAAACCATGATATATCAACATCAAAAATCACATGTAACCATCATAAAACATAATCATAGATCATATATAATCATAATATAGCATAGTCATAAATCACATGCATAATAAAACTGAAATAAAATATTGATACTTATCCTTTAATGAATCCTTAGCTTCTACCTTTGTATTTATTTTTTACGCACTCTGGATCGGTTTCCACACTCGACAAACACCCAATGCCTTACCCTCAATCATTTTCACATACACATAATGTGCATCATATACATACAGTTGTACATGTCATACAACACCATGCAATGCATGCATCTACACCAATACCATATCTACCACATGTACACAGTACCACATGTACACTACAACCATCTGCACAACGTGTGCACAACATCACATGTACATGGAACCAATTGTACAACGTGTACACAATGCCACATGTGCACTCACCATTGTACAATGTGTACACAATACCACTTGTACAAAGTACGACATGCACGACATGTACACGAAACCACATGTACACAGTGCCATACACTTGACATGTACACAAAACTACCTGCACACACCACCACTTGTACAACATGTACACAACACCACATGCACACAACACCACTTGTACAATCATGCACACAACAACATATGTACATAGCACCACATGTACAACATGCACGTAACACCACATGTAGAGCACTGCATATCCAACATGTACCTAACATCATTTGTACACAACGTTGAATATCCAACATCTATAGAGAACCATCTGCACAATAATAGTACCATATATTTCCAAAACCACATTGTCTCTACCAAGCAACGTTTCTTCCAGTATCTTATCCATTCTTGTCTGAGCATGTTACAGACCACAATGCTTTCATTTCACTGTTGTATCCCTCAGTATAACCTATCCATAACATAGACATAATATAATCACATAATATCAAATCATAACCATATGATATTGACTTTTTATATTTGTCAGGCTACTCTTCCCACTTGATTCCTCATTAATCAAGAACTTCTTCCTCCCATTCACTTGTGTAAGAAATCATTGCTCCACAAGGATGATTCCTGATGACTCTATTAAACAATGGAATAGATACATTGATAGATGCATATATTTACATAAATATTAGCATAAAACCATCATGGTCTTGTCAGACAATGATATACATACATACATGTATACATATAAGCATCAACATAATCATGATCACAACAAAATTGCTAGATATTCTAAGGTCTAGGTTAGAAAACTTCCTTATTCATGGACAACATGCACAACATTGAGAATAATCATTCCCAATGTACCCAAGGCATCTGACACCTTAGATCCATTTACTTTTCCTTTTCTAGTTACCTTTCACATGTATGTACTACCACCATCCATTTATCATTATGGAACAACTAGTCCAACTGAATGTCGTATTCTTACCTTCCATTGCGCTTACTCATTCACCGAGTTTCATTTACATCTTATATCATCTCTCACGTACCACACATCTCTCCCTGAGATCCATCAAATTTTCCTCTTCCTCAAACTAATTCCAAAGACTCAAATATAAAAGGTAATACCAAGAAACAACTAAGAAGAAAACCATGAAAACCAATAACAACATGACACCACAATAAAGTGGCATATCTATGCACTAGACACATGCCAAAACGCAAATCAACCACACAATCGCAAAATAATAAAAGCACCAGACTAACAATAGACTCCATGACTCAATCCCCATCGTTCCCAAGGAGATCTAAACCTAACCCTTCCTCAATATTGATGGAAATCTCTCTGCCATGAAATCCCTTGCAGCATACCACCATAAACACATAATTGGTAGTGCATAAATGAATATAACAATACACCAAATACCTTATCTTTTTGTGCCAAGCACATTTCCTTGTAGCTGAACACGTCCATGCCATCTCTCAAGGGACTCCAATTCCCTTAACAAATCCACCTGTAACTAGAGACTAGCTAATATACATGTCAATTACATGTCCATGAATATAGCACATATCCACATAATTCCATACAAATCAAGGTTAAGAAGACTTCATGCATGCCAAGCACTCATTCATTTAGAATGACGGTTTCCAAACATAGCCTAAGGAATTCTTGCCCAATTCCTTTCTTTTACCATTTTACCTTGTTGCAATCAAGGCTTATTATGTACTATCACATCATCCAACTGTTAGTTATATAAACACATCAACTATTACCTTGTCATACTAATACCAAGCATGTTTCCTACAACTTCTCACACATGTCAAACACATGTTCCAAATATCAAGACAAACATATCTATCAATTTGAAATCAGCCCTTACCAAGACTAACAATCATATAATAATCCATAGTCAACTCATAGTCATTAGACATAATGCTACAATTGTCACCTACTTACACTCAAGCACATATCAACTATCTCAACACATATGTGTTAGTACAATCATCTTAAAACAAGATCACTGGAACACATACTCATATTATTAAATTCATTAGACATTCAACCAACTTGTAAACATACCATGTTAAATAAATCAACTAGACACCAAACACTCAAACACCAAATAGATGTCATAATAAAACAGTCAATCACAAGGTAGATGACATAAACAAGTTCATATATTAATGTATCTCAGGGGAGGCTATCTTATCTACACGATCAATCTAGTTAGCATGATCTATCTTCACAATATATTAACCTAAACATAAATAAGATCATGATATCAAAATAATCACTAGCTAGCATGTTTACATCATAACTCAAACATAATTATCATTCACACATATGAAAAGTCAATCTAGACTAGTACAACATCATATCACAAATATGTCGACTCATACATGAATGTCATAACCCTAACCATCTACATATGCCAATCCAATTTAGCATGATACATATAACATCAAGGTATAAATGCTATAACCCTAATCATCAAGCTCTATATAATTTAACAATAATAAGCTAACCTATAAGACACTTCGTCAATAAAATATAACATAATCATCAGGTTATCTAATATAAAACAATAATAATAATGCATACAACTACAGGTTACTATCATTCTCGACTATATGACACGTGCATATAACTACACTAATAAACTAAAATTTATCATGAGTGTAGTCATAACATCAAAATACATGTACATAAACCTAATGTATATAAACCTAATGTATATAGCCCTAATGCATATAAAAATTCTTAACTTACATACATGCATGTCAATATACAATACCTATATGATGATTTTCTCTTACCCCAAAGTCCAATGCTGCAACCTCATTATGATGATCCACATCTCTTTCTCTATCTTAGCTAACACATTAGCATCATAACATACCAATATCACCCTGATGACCTAAATTGCATTCCATGACTTCAGAAGGCATGTTTGACATACTATTCATGCATAAATATAATTGAGACTGTACATGCATGACAACTACATATAGCACATAAGTACAAACGATATACACATCACTCTAGCTAGATTCCATTCATCAATGCATGACCATATCAACTTCACAAACCATGACCTCATGCATGAAAACAACCATCAATCCATTGTACATATTACCACATGCAACCATTGACATGCGTAAGTAATGCATTTTCAAATACACATACGCATCAACGCATGTAGTCAAGCATGAGCCATCAATTCTTGTAACCAACCTACAAGAATGATACATGTAATCCAACATACAAGAGTGAAACCTACCGTACAAGGATTTAATCAAGAAACATATAACAACATGTAATCGACATATAAGAATATGTAACCAATCATATACTCATGACGATGCATTCCACAAAATCAAATAAAGCTCCTCATGAGAACATTACTACAACCATAGTCAGCATGATGCTATGACATAAACACATGGAATGCAAGTGTGAGAGACACACATGCAATTGACATGCATGCATGACCAAGCACCTTTGCCCAAGGAGAGCAAAACCACACTCTGATACCAGTCTAATGCCCCCTTCTCCCAGGTCTACCCAAGCAATCGACCAGCGAAGGTAAACACATAATGAAAGAGGTCACTATAAGGGATTCAACCTCCTTGGTGACCTTAAGGAAATGGAATCAATAGAACACCTTAAACAAACCCATCCACATCAATAACAACACCCTCAAGGGAGATGTCAACCACTCAGAGATCTTGTCCATGAGTTCCACTGATGTTTTAATCCTTCTAACCCTTGGATACTCTCATGATATAGGCAAGACAACGTCCAAAAGTGAAACCTTCTCTCACATGCCTATGTTCCAGCATCCCTGGACTCTTTTCACCAGACCTGTGCCAACATCCCCAATATTTTATCCACTTTTCTAGCTTAGAATCCCAGAATATTCCCAAAACCATTTACAACCTTGAGAATCCATCAAAGACATGATGACAAGATAAATAAAATAAAAATTCAACCCCAGGACTAGGTTTGAGCATCCCCAACCAAGATTTACATTCTATTAAACATTATGCATCAATGCAGCCTATAGGTTTAGGACATAAGAGAGAGCATGAATGACTGAAAGCACTTATGAAGCATAACCAAAAGGATCACCACCTTCTCCATTGAAATATTATAACATCAATTAGGTCTTTCATCCATCATTTTAAAATTACAATTAAATACATGAAATAACCATTACATGAACCAATCATATAACCATGCTTAAAACCAACATAAAAACATATAAATATCAGAGATATGACAGCCATTAAATCCATATATAAACTAGGGAAAAATTAAGAGAACTTAGCTTTTATTAATCATAGGAAAATCCGACCAGATTCAAGACTTCCATGTACCAGCCGACCATAGACATGGCTGAATCAAATATCTCTTTTAGCTAGTCACCCTTATGCCATATTCCAAGCATGAATGTGGGATTCATAGAAAAACCAATCCAAGAACAACCAAGGGAATTGAGAGGTTAAACCACCTCCACCCTCACCAAACCATGATCACATCGAACCTGGTGCTCTAATCACAACCAAATCAAACTTAGAATGCCATTTGGAACCCATGGCTATCCTTGAGTAATTTTCTATCTCCTTGTGTCTCAAGCTTTACTACAATCCAATCCTGGATCACTAGGTCCTAAAATGAGACTAGTCTCTCAAGCTTTAACACAATCCAAACCCAAATCACTAGGACCTAAACTAAGACTCCTCCCTCAGGCTTTACCACATATCCCGCCAAAACCGGTCAAGGGATTCCTAAGATTTGGGAATGAAACTTGAGAGCACCTCTCCCTCGGATTCAGAAATCCATCCGACAAAACCAAAGCTCAAAAACTGAAATAAACATCCCAACACCATGGAATCTAGAAAAAGGCAAGGCTAGCCTGAAAACCACTTTCATAACTTGGCAAAACCATGGCACCGACAGCAAAAGAACCATACACCAACATGAAAATCCATGCATGTCCAATCCAACTAGGAAATCACACATGTAAAAGGTTACCTACAAGTATTCCTGCTAAATTTACTTGATCCCGCTTTTCCTTCCTTGATCCTTGCTTCTCCTTTCTTTCTCCAAAGCTAGAGTGCTCCAAAAAAACTCTAAGTGACCAAGAGTGAGAGAGAGAGAGTAATGAGAGAGCTCCAAACTTGAATTGACAAAAGGTTAACACTCACTAAGATCTTTCCCACTGATCCTCAGAAGCATTTTTATTAATGAGGCCTCTAATTTCTTCATTTCCATTATTTTCCTTCAATTTCCTCCTCACATGAAACCTGTGACCTTTCACCTTCCTTTTCTCCTATTTTCCTATATTTTCATAAATAAATCTGCCAAAATACCGTTTTCCTTTTAATGCATTTGCCTTTGCCAATTTCATTAGCCAAAAGCACACATCTAGTGATGCCCACTAGGATATATTTTCCCAACATTCAGCTTGGAATACGTGTCCCATACCCATGGTCTTATTTTTCCTTTATTAACTTTTATTACTTGAACTTTTTACCAGTGTTGTTACATACTTCATTTAGTGGCCCATGAGATGAGAACCCTATATTGGGTTATCCAGTGTGTAACCTAACATGCTTGGTGCAATGTTTATATTGGGATATACCTATGCCGACTTGACACCATATAGAGGCAATGTATGAGGAGCTAGAGAGGTAGGGGGATTGGGTGAGGTCCTCAAGTAATGCACCATGACCACTAGAAATACAAGGAGGCTATGGATTTATTTCATGTGAACATGCCTAAATACACTCATAAATAAATGCATAATTTAGAATCCATGGCTGATAGAGACAGTCATGCGATGTTAGATTCATAGAAACTAGAGGAATTTGGATAATTGATCTTGGACCTTGGACACACTAGGGTGTTGATTTGTTTAGCTTGGGAGGTACTCCCACAACTCTTAGGGTAGTGGGTCTGTGAGGATTTGACCCACAAAAGTGGTTTGTGGGTTGTGTACCCAAGCAAGGGTTTTTTTACCCAAATTTATGGGCACAAGGTCAAGTCAAGAAAATGAAATTTTATTCATTTTTTGCAAGAGGGAACCCTTGATGGAATAAGGGGGACCTATGGATAAAACAGGGTGACCTAAATAAATGGAATCAATTTCTTTCATAATGTTAGTTGGGGTTTTGTAAATAAAACTAAAGTCATCTTGGGCTTATGTCATGACCCTGGAGTTCTAAAGGTCACCTTCATAGAGGCCATAAGTAATAAAGAGATGAAGATTATTTATGTATCTATTCACAAGAGAAATATCCCTCAAGAATATAAATGAGCTAGTGATATTAGGAGCCTAAAGGAGCTACAATAAGAATAATACTATGCTCTAGTGTGAGTTTCTCTCTATTGACACATTGAAATTATCTCTAGTTTAAGGCAGCCAAGTTTCAATTAGATTGAGGCCCAAATTACCTTAATTCTATGATAAGGAAAGGGTAGAGAGTCTGTCACTATTGAGGAGGGATGAGGCACTAATTTTTTGGTTAATTTGGCTAAGAATCTTATAAGGGTTACATACTGGAGGATCGAGTAGCCTCAGTGGACAATGAAGTGAAGAAGGATCTCATAGGTTGTGGAAAATGGTTGCTACAAGTGGAGCGATATAACTTGAATGCCTGTAGTTGATGTCTGAGGTTTTCTAGGGACCTTGAAAAGGAAATCAGGGTAAGTAAGGTCTATAGAAGTTGATGTTTGTGGAGGGTTATTGTTGGGTGGAGGTTTGTTCATAAGTATTGTTTAACAAAAGTTATGACTCACTAAGAATAATGCTCTTTGTGGATTGTTAGTGGCTAAGAAAGTAAGCCCTAAATTCATTGATGTAGAAGTATTCTTATAATTGTGCGAGGGATGGGTGTTTGTGCCCTAGTTTATATATTTGATGTGTGGAAAATAAATGATATGAGGGCCGAGTGTGAAGCCCTAAGTTCAACATTATGGGAGTAGCTAGAAGATTGGTAAGAGGGTAGAGTTGTGAAGACCCTAACAACAAAAATATTGGTGAAGCAAGAGGGTTTCTAGAGGGTATATTTGTGAGCCTATGTTCAATTACTCTTGGAGAAGCAATATCACTCTATGTTGGTATATTTGAGAAACTGAGTTATGTTCCCAAACAAAGTTGTGAAAATTGTTTCTCGTTGGTGTGTATGCAGTGGGTACATGGAATTATCTACTGTGAGAAGATAATTTTTTTGAAGTCCTAAGATAAATTTTCCTTGGAGCAGTAAGAGGATTGATATAGGAAGTTTGGCTGGTTGAAGATACAGGAAATTATGGAGTAAAAAAAATACTTGTGAGCAATAGTATGCATGGAAAAGGACTTTTCATAAGTTCTTAAGGAATGTGCATTGAAGGGGCTAAGTTGAGCACTCCTTTAACGAGTAAGTCAAGCGTATCTTATTAATAGTATATTGGTGATCATAATTTTTTGATCCAAAGACTTAGTTGTTATTATATTAGGGTTAATTGTAAGGTACATGATCCCTATGTTTGTTATATTAAATTTTGTAATATAACAAGTTTTGAGTTAAAAGTTGTCTTTTGCACTACATTGATTCATTGTTACACATTTTTCATTATGCAAAGTTCTTGTATTATGGAATTTTAGTGTGTTTTTTATCATGATCTTAGAGATAAATGTGATTTTAAAGTTCCAAGGAAAAATCAACATGGTATCAGAGCAACTTTGAAGGGACAACTAGATTAGAGTGTGCACAATGTACAACTCAAGAGGGAGCGAAGAATTTTCATAAACATGGAGTGAAGGGTTCAACTAAGAACATGGAAGTATGGCCTTGATTATCTAGGTGACAAGATAGGCTAGGAGTTTTTGTGGATTGGTGCAAAACTTGGTGAACAACAACTTGTTTTTTGACAGATTACAAATCATGGACTTCAAATGAATTGTCAAATATTGTTAGGACTGCTTAAGGAGTGATTTCGCATGAATGAGCTAGACCTGTGCGAAGGACATGATAATGGTAAGCTAGGGTCTTCATTGGGTTGTTTTTTAGATTTGGTAGCTTAGGAGGTACTGCAAGCCCTAGGTTTTAGGACTTGGAGATTGGAGCACCGAAAAATTGATTTGTGGGTTTGGAACACAAGGTGTGGGCTTTGCACCGAAGCTTGTGGGTGTGAAACCACTAGTGAATTTTGACATGTGATGATTTGAGATGATAGAGGACCTAAAGAGGAGAAAACAAAAATTAAAATCACTCGAATATGAGCTCAAGAAATAAATATATGGATTTTTATGTGTAGCTATTGGGTTTGCTAATGGAAAGTTAGGTTAGTTTTTGTTAAAGTAAGCCCAAAAGGGAAGATTTGTTGATCCCTTATGATGCATATAAATAGAGGTGAATGTGGAGGATTATTGTCACATCGAAAGCACATATTTCATCAAGGATATATCTAAAGTAGGGAAATAGATATGAGGTAAGGGAAAGGAGGCATCTAGCACAGGTTTATGGAGAGGTATGTCTCTATTTGGGTGTAGATTTCTTATGGGAGAGATGACATAAATCTATGAGGCTTGAAGCAGCCAATGAGGAGGCTTGGAGGGTTCATTCAAGATTATTTAGGGAAACATATTCCTTACCATATCAGGCCATATATCAAAGATAGGTTTGGATATGTTTTGTCCATGTTTTAGTGTAGGCCATCTATGTTCATAGGGTTATATAGAGGAGTTTCTACAATATTATGGGATGTGGATTTGAGAGGGCCAAGAGGCCTAGAAGATACCTCCTAACCTAGCGACAACCATCTCCAAGATCAACATAGCTGAACAGATTCTTTCTCCATGTGTATTGGGCTACTTTATAGTTTTGGTGTGGGAAGAATGCTTATGGTTGATTTCAGTGTTGTAGAGAGTCTTGTGGGGATGCCCAAGTCCTACAACAACACCTTTGATGCCTATGAAATAACAATAGAAGGAAGCAACCTAATTGGAGAAGGATAAATAATGTTTAGAGCATAGGTTTAGGGTTGTTTGTGTGCCCTAAATAGTCTGGTTAATGCACAGATCACAAGGAAAGGTGGAAACAATAGTGAGTTATAGATGTCATCTTGGTCGATGTATAGATGCCATCCTAGTTGGGACATTGGGGTTGGAAACTTATGGTCTATTGGATGGAAATGTGATAGTGGACCAAGTGTAGCCTAGAGTAGCACCTTGATGGACTAAGGTGATTGTTAGGAGAGGCAGTAAAGAAGAGTGCAAAGTTTTTCCAACCAAGAGAAGAGTTGTATAACTTGTGTTCATTATTGGAGAAGAAAATTTTGATGATGATAAGTGGCAACCCTCATTCCATATGTTAGTTTTCACTAGATAAAAATAGGAAGACTATAGTGGGACAAAGTCCCAAAAGAGCTAAGGAGTAGTAGCGGGCAAAGTCTCAAAGATATGTTTCCTTTAAGGATGAAGTAGAAACTAATGAGATTGAAGACCCTATATGTTGATTGTAGATGGAATTAGCATCAACTGGAGGGAATATTAGGGAAATGAGTTTAAGAAGCTTTGATCGCATGCCACATTAGCTAGACCAAAAGTGAATCTTGTATTTTATATTCATGTACTAGTGAATATATGAGGGCCATTACCCCTAGTATAGGATCCCTAGAGAGTTGTATTATCATTTTGGTTAATATAACAAAGTTGGGTTGTTCTATAAAGTTGTAAACAATTGTGTATATTTTGTGCACTAGTAGATTTATTGTTGTATACTATTCCACTATGAAAAGTAGTCTTGTTGTGATACTTGGATTGGTAGTGTCAGTGATTTAATATCCTATTATAGACTCTAGTATAGTGGAAAAACAACATCGTATAATAGTTACTTTGAAGGGCCAGCGAATCAGAGTGTGTATAGTGAAGTATAACTTAGGAGGGAGTTGGTCACATTATTGGTGAAGGGATCACTATAATCTTGAATTTGTAGATTGGTCTCTGGTATGAGAAAAGGTTGAAAGGGTTGTCCAAATATAGTCAGATTTTCACTGTGACAAATACTGTCCAAAAGGTTACCTACACTTGAATTTTGGAGCCCACTATGAATCTTGTGATCGATCGTTCTATGGTCACTTCTTGATTGATCGAAATCACTTGCTCATATATGCTTAGTTCACAACAAGTTCATGACAATATTATTTTATGAAATCTTGAACATGCATAACACAACCCATGAAGATAGTTCTCATGTAAGATTCAACCCATGTTGATAGTAAGTGTGCATTGTCATTGTCAATATCTTACTTTTGACTACATTTGTACTTTATATCGGTGAGTATTAAATTGTCTCTTTTGTGCACTTTCTCTTTCATGTGTCATTTTCATGTTTTCCAATGTCTCCTTTTCTTTATTGCAATTTTAATTAGTATCACTTTAATGTCATCTTCATTCTGACAAGTGTCACTCTCACCGTCGTTCGCATATTGCAAGTGCCATTCACACTTTTCCTGTCCATATAGAAACTGTCATCTTTTAGCATGTTAAGTGTCACACATTGTATAAAATCTAGTTATGGTGTGTTTCAAGGGCTAATATTTGCAATAATGAGTTGTTATTATCATGTAGACATGTTTTTCACTAATTACCAAAGCTTCAAGAACTGCCACACAAGTTTCGTCACGATCGTCATAAAGTGTATCTTTGGCATTGCACTTGTTGTAACCCATCGCAAAGTTGTCGCACTGAGTGGAGTATGTTTTTCAAGAGTTATAGATGATATATGTTATGTAATTAAGTGTCTAAGTGTGTTATCACAATCAAGTCTTGTAACAGTTCACATCAGCTTTGATATTCCCACACTTAGTCAAATCTGGAAAACTTCTTGACGAAACAACCTAGCCTCATCAAGTGTTATAGATGACATATGTTACATAATTAAGTGTCTAATTGTGTTATCACAATCAATTCTTGTCACATTTCACATCAGCTTCGATATTCCCACACATTCAAATCTAGAAAACTTCTTGACCAAGCAATCTAGCCTCATCCAGCCCTCCTATACTATGCATTATGCAGTCTCAACCCTCAATTTGCAACCTTGCCTCTTGGCATAGCACAATGCATAGTTCGTTCCTCCCTAAGCTCCACAACTTAATCACAGTGCCCAAGCTCAACCTCTGGCGTCCAAAACTGCACAAATTCTCTCTCCTGCCTATTCATAACTATACATTGTGCAATCTCAAGGCTTAGGGCTCACCCTTGAGCTCCTGAACTATGCAATTTCACAATCCCCTAGCCTCCCCTACCTTCCAATATTTGTGTAGTGATAAAAATAAATACTCAAGCCCTTGGCCTAGCTCCTTAAGCTCCCCAACTGCACAATATTCTTGCATAGTCCAACTTGAACTATGCATTACATAGTCTCAAGGATCAAGCATGACCCTTGACTAGCTAAATTCTGTAATTGCATAATCACTAAGCCCCTATCTCAACCTTCCTCTTGGTTTTGAATCAATTAGTGGATTATCATGCAACATCTTAGAATAGGGGTTTATTAAACTGATGTCCTCATTTCATGATTAAATTATAGATGCAAGTACCCTATCATGCTATGCCAAGATGATGAAGAAAGATATGGAGAAGGAGGACATGCTAGAAGACATCTCTATAGATGATAATGAAAGTTGATCAATTATGAGAAATAAAAGAAACATCATTTTGTGACCACAACTCAAGACCTGATAACATTGAATAATCCTCATCTATGGAGGTGGAACAGAGATCATACTTACGAAGGCATACAACAAGTAGCAACAAAGAGTGGCTTGAAATTTCTATGTCACGTCATGTCACGTAATGAGTCATCAAGCCCACATCATTTTGTGGATTATATAGATTATTATTCGAAATGTATTATAAAGTGGAAGTGCAAAGGACATGTACATAATATGAAGAGTCATGTAAAGTCAAAAATTCATAGGGAAGTCAAACATTCATGAGGGTAGTCTAAGAGACACAAAGGAGGTAAAGGATCAACCCATTGGTTATATATACACCCTCATTGTACAAGAAAAAGAATTTTCACCTTTTCTTCTCCCATAAGGCATCAAAGAGAAAAAGTTAGTACTTTTTGGGAGCAAGTCATGGCTCCAATGCTCCACTATTGGATCTAGTAATGCTCATTGTATTCATGTACCTTGGGACTTTGACTTAATGCTTGAAGCCTGATGGCCACCAGGTTTTCATGCATGGATCGTGAATATTTGTAAGACTTCTCTATGAATGTTTATGATTCATGTTTTCTTTAACTTGTACTAAAGTAGTTGAAATATTTTTGGTTATTTAAGTTCTTAGCTAATTGAAAATGTGTTGTAATGGTTGTAAAAATCATTTCATCAATGTGTAATATTCTACTTGATGTTAGGAGGTTATCTTTTCTCTTGTTTAAACCTATACTAGGGTGGTACTATTACCTCCGTCTTAGAGGCTCATCTCTCCTCTCCCCATAGTATAAGAACCTTGATACACCTACAACCGAACGTTCGCCAGACACACTTGCTTTTTACAAAGGCCTATACATGCTTCTCTCTCTTGCTAACATCTAAAGCCAAGGAAAATCTATAAGAATATATGGTAACTAAGACGATACTTTGGATGGGGCTCCTATTCCAAATGGTGTGAGGTCTAACTAGCACTTCACATTGGGGAGACCACCTTGGTTGACATATTTCCGACATCATCAACAAAATGGCACTAGAAGGAGGGCTAGATGACAAGTTATTCCCGTTGAGTTTGAATTGAATCTCTTATTTGAATGGCTCATCCTAAAATCATACTCCTAGGTTGTTTTTCTAACCTCTCACCTAGTAAATGTTTAATTCCATGATGAGCCTCTTTATCACTTGTCTCAATTGAGGTTTTATGATGAGGATGGAACATCCACAACCGAAAACATTTCTAATTTTATTAAAAATTGTGAATATTACAAAATCAATGATGAATATTTTTCTTGTGTGGCTTTCTTCCTCACCCTTGAATTTTGTGTTAATCAATGGTGTCATACCTTATGATCTACTTCCATCCATTCTTTTCATCATTTCCTTAAGGATTTTTATCAAGCCTTCGATAGATATGATTACTAAGATGTTTACACAAGAATAAATCAACTAAGAATGACTAATGAATCAGTTGAGGATTTCTCTGATTGATTCCTTCACCTTTGTTATGAAATTCCTAGAGAAGACATGGATTGGGATTTATTTAAGAACAAGTTTGTGCATTTGGTTCACATATCTTTGCATGGTGAATCTAAACCTCTTGATGTTTCTACTTCCACAAATCTTGCAAATCATGAGACATCCCTAATTTCAGAGGAGGAATTTGTTATTCCTTTTTTTTCCTTTTCCATTTTCGATGAGGATGTCTCCATGCAATGATAATAAATTTGGGAAATTTGCGTATAAAATTATAATCCATCCTCTCATCCTCATTCCCCTTTTCATAATACAAATTCAATATAGGAAATGCTAGAATGGATCATGAAGCCTATGGTGAAAACCCTTTTTCCCATTCTTCAAGATGGAATCAATATTCATAAATCTAGTCTTGCATTTGATTCAAATTTATATTATCCTCTATCATCTATGTACCATGTACCATGTATCTATCATATTCTTGATCAATCTAGTCCACTAGATAGTTTTCCACACTCTCTTGATTTGATCCAAATTACAATCAGGTTCAAGGTAGTCACATCACAGAGGTAGAGGAGCAGGAAGGGGAATATGTTTTCAATCTTTCTTCTCTTTTCCAAATTCCTCTGTGTGAAGATGGTGTTTCCTCATTCTTGGCTGATGTTGAATATGGTAGTATTGGCATTCAATCAAATGTGATCAGTTTACATAATTAATCTCAAGTGTTGGGAAACAATCATTCTAATGAGGATGAATCCATCGATATATATATGATGATGGATTCCTAAGTGCACCAAATGATATTTTGGTTCCTCAAGTATATTTTAGTTTGGAATATTTATATTTAGAATATGATTTTTTCAAAGCATATGTTCTTACCAAAACCTTCTCTTCATCTCATTATCCCTTGTGCCTTATTGTTTTTGATGCATCTACTTGCGATGGAGACACTCCATGCTCTTCGAGTTCTTCATATGATTATTTAAATTCTCAATTGGCACAAGGTGGTGAGGATATCCATGATGAAAGAGAAAGTAATCAAATAATCAAGTATCCTTTCCATCCCTCATCATCTCTTGTTTTTCATAAAGACAAATTCTCAATTCATCTTGCTGAAGAAATTTCCCTGATTCATTCATCTTCGGCTTTGAGATTAAAAGAATATTTCGAATTGAGTAATTTGGATTTTGAAGTTGAAAAATCTTATCAAATCAGTGAAAAATATGGATTCCATCTAGTGATTGAATACTAGTGGTGGAAACTATCCTCACACCATGCATGATCTGGTTCAATTTTCAAAATACGATTTTACAATCCTTAAAAGTTCCAGGACTTTCCAACAAGTTGAGGCACTTGAACTTCGATTGATGGTTATTTAAGGATATCGTGCCTTTGTTAATGTCCTCGAACTAAGTTAGATCTAGTTTCTCTCATGAAATATTTCTCTTTGCATGGTTTCACTAGATGTAAATTCCTTCTTGAAAGATGTTTAGTATTGTGAATGTAGTCTTTTGAGATTCCAATACTTTATTTCTAATTGGATTAGTGAATCTTCCTCAATTGATTCACCTTCATGCAAATATTTTGTATCAAAATTTGGTTTGGAATGTGTATTTCTCATAGAATCATGGAACTGTGAAGTTTATTATTTCAAAAATCATCTTTGGCCAAAGCAATCATGCCTATCAAATTCATTTCAGAATAATCAACTCCTGGCTTTTCTTGTGAATCTTGTTCTTCATCGCACCAAAAATCCTTTTCAGTGCGAATGAATTTGTGATTTATTGTGTGAATCAAACTCTTCTTCTTTCATTATATCTTGACTGGTCTCATGTGTTTGTTGTACTAGCATTCCTTTTCACTTTTTTCGATGATTACCATCGTTATACAACATGTGACCAGTCGCAAGGAAATCATTTTCTACATTTATCATGCGAAGAAGAGGATTCATTTGTTCAAGGAATTTGTAAATATTTTCATATTAATCGAGCTTTATTATCTTCTAACTAAGAATATCTTGCCACAAATGGTCCATCTGATAATAATATTAACTGCAATTCTTTTTATCATTTTACCACCAACATAGTTGATGATAATTGTTTCACATCAATTAATCTCCATACTTCATATAAATATTTAGATACTTGTCAAGGAGCCGAGGCACTTTAGCCTCCCTAATGGTTATGTCAGGCCCTCGCTATCTCAAAAATCCTTTTGAATGTGATCAATTTTTTTTCCTTACAAGATTCTCATCCTAATTACACACCCTTAAATCGAAATTCATCTTTTCAAATATTTCAGGATTCCCAAGAGGATTATTCCTAGTTTCATGATCCAATCGTTAAATGGTTGGAGAAATCTTACCTGGAAATATATGTTGTGAAAAACAGATTTTCATATTTCCTCATGCTCACTAAGAGGTATTGGATAAATCTTACCTAGAAAGATATGTTGTGAATAACAAGTTTTGATATTTACTCATGCTCACTAAGAAGTACAAATCAAATGAATATATGTTCACAAGAATATTATAAGTTGTTTTTAACTATGGTCTTTGTTGAAAAAGTAAGAATGTGATCTGGTTAAAAGTAGTGGTTGTGACACATCTTTTTACTGACAAGAAAGACCACCTCTTTTTTGTGCAAGTTCTTCAAGCTCTTATCCTTTCTATTGCACATTGTTTTATCTCATTTTTAATCAATCATATATTTGTGATTGTAGGTCTGAAACAATTACGATGGCTAGATTGGAAATTTCATTATGCGATACCTCGACCTTCTAGCTGGTTAGATTAGGAGTAGGTCTAGTTGCATATTAGTTTACCTGCACATTCATCCTACATTCATTTTCTATGCTTTGTCTTGAGTTATTTTATTTTGGTTTCGTATCATGTTTTGGTTTAGCCTCATTCTTTTTTGTCTTTTGGTTCCATTCCCTTGTTGTGTGTTTTCTTTTCTTTCATTCTGTAAGATCTTGTATGAATATTCTCTATCGACTCAATAAGAAATGTGGAAAAATATAAAAGGACTTTGTGACAATACAACATTTGGTTAACTCTATTTCCTTATTCATTTTCTTGGTTATGCCTTTTGGTCGATGATTATTAGATGGAAAATATGATCCTTGCTTTAGGAAAGAACTGTGTTGAACCATGATTTCCATGTCTATTCTAGAAACCTCATGCCTACACTCAAGGCTTTTTGTTTCGATTTTTCCAGGATGATCCAATCAATTAGAGAAGGATGAGAGGAAAATCTAAATGAGGAAATCAATATCAGAGGTCTATTATATGATTCTCTGAAAGGACAACATATTCTGCTCTAAATAAGTCTGAAGCCCTTTTCTGCCCATAAAATAAATAAGTGTTGATGCATAGTCCTATATAAAATAAATAAATAAAGCAAAAAGAAGAGAAAGGCTTCCTATGTAGAGAGGTGAAACAAGCAACTATGTTAGGGTACTTTCCAAGCCTGTTGGTAGCAGAGCAATGTTTGTGTCCCTGAAGTGACTCTGTTAGGGTACTTTCCAGGCCTCTTGGTAACAGAGCGACACTGGAAATGAAAAACTATACTCTGAAAATCTAAAGCTCGTGAACTTAATTAACCTCTCCTGATTCGAAAAATTTTGTGATTGTTGAAGAACTGGACCCTACACAAAATAATAGACCAAGGTAGAGAAGCTGGAGTTATACTAGCGTGTTGCCAAGTATTTTTGCTAAAACAAACACCCTCCAAAATTGTACCTACACTTGAATTTTGGAGCTTACTATGGATCTTGTGATTAGTCATTCCGTGGTCACTTCTTGATCATTCGAAGTCACTTCCTCACAAATGATTAGTTCACAACAATTTCATGAACATATTATGTTGCACAATATTGAATAGGAATAACATAGTCCATCAAGACAGTTCCTTTATAAGGTTCAACTCATGTTGATAGTCAGTGCACACTATAATTGACAATCTCTCACTTTTGGTTGCGTTTTTACTTCTATTTCAGTGACTTTTCAAAATGTCACTTTTGCGCACTTTTGAATTCAAAAGTGTCATTTTCATCTTTTTTATTGTAGCTTTCAATGCATTTCACTTTAATTAGTATTTCTTTCATGTTATATTCACTCTGGCATGTGTCTCTTTCACCATCGTTAGAACTTTTCCTATTCATATAGCAAATGCCATCTTTTAGAATGTTAAGTGTCGCACATTCTATGAAAGCTAGTTATCATGTGTTTGAAGGGGTAATCTTTGTGAGAATGAGTTATTGTTATCATGTATACATGTTTTTCACTCATTACCATATTTTCAATCACTATTGCACAAGTTTCATTATGATTGTCGCAAAGTGTATCCTTGGTGTCACACTTGTCGTATGTCATTACAAAGTTGTCACACTAAGGGTAGCATGTTGTTCAAGTGTTCTATATGATCTATGTTGTGTCTAAAAGTTGTCACGCTGAGGTAAGTATCTATTTCAAGTGTTTTGGACGATCTATGTTGTGTCTACAAGTATCTAAGTGTGTGATCAAAATCAAGTTTTATCAATGTTTACATCAGCTTCGATATTCACACACATAGTCAAATCTCAAAAAATTCCTGATTGAGCGACCTAGCCTCATCCAACCCTCTTGAAATGTTCATTCACACTCTCATCCCTCAAGCTGTAACCCTACCTCTTAGAACTATGTAATTTTTAGTTCCTTCCTCCCTGAGCTCCCCAACTGACAGTGCCCAAGATGAACATCTAACCTCGAAAACTTCACAATTTATCTCCCCTTCCTAGTCCTAACTACACAGTGCATAGTCTCAAGGCTCAAGCCTCACCCCTAAGATATTGAACTACTCAATTACATAATCACCTAGCCTCCTTTGCCTTTTATAACTACGCAGTAGGAAAAATTAGTACTCAATCCCTCACCCTGGCTCCCTGAGTGTCCCAACCTCATAATATTCTTGGATAATCCAGCTTGAACTAAACATTGCATAGTATCAAGGCTCAATCCTGACCCTTTAATACCTGAGCTGTGTAACTGCATAGTTACCGAGCCTCTCCCTCAGCCTGCCACCCAATTCTGGCTCAATCAGTTGATTATCATGAAACATCTTAGACTAGGGGTTTATCTGATTGATGTCATGTTGTCATGAGTGAATTACAAATGTAGGTACCCTATCATGCTATGATAGGATGATGAAGGAGATGGAGAAGGATAACATCCTAGAAGACACTTATGTAACTAAGAATTTAATTTGATGGATTAGGAGAAAGTAAAGAGGCATTAGTTTGCAACTACAACTCAATATGTGATAACGCTGAAGAATCCTCATCTCTAATTGAAATGGAGGTGGAAAAGAGATCACAGTCATGAAGACATACAACAAGTAGCAACAAAGAGTTGCTTGACATTTTAATGTCATCAGTTTCATGTAATGAGTCATCAAATGCCATGTCATTTTGAGGATTATGTACATTCCTTTTCGAAATGTATTGTAAAGTGGAAGTCCAAACAACATGTACAAAATATGAAGAGTCATGTAAAGTTGAAAATTTATAGGGAACTCAAACAATCATGAGGGTAGTCAAATAGTCACAAGGAAAGTGAAGGATCGTCCCATTGGTTATATATACACCCTCATTGTACAAGAAAAATACTTTTCACCTTAGCTTCTCCCATAAAGTTTCAGAGAGACAAAGTTAATACCTTTGGGGAGCAAGGCATGGCTCCAATGCTCCATTATTGAAGCTAGTGATGTTGTTTATATTCATGTATCTTGGCACTTTTACTTAATACTTGAAGCCTAATGGACAACATGTTTTCATGCATGGATCATGAATATTTGTAAGATTGTTCTTTGAATGTTTATGGTTCATGCTTTCTTTCACCTGTACTAAAGTATTTGAACTATTTCAGTTATTATAGTGTTTATCTATTTGAAAATGTGTTGCAATGGTTGTAACAATCATCACATCTATGTGGACTATTATGCTTGATGTTAGTTGGTTATCGTTTCTCTTATGTGTACCTATAATAAGTTGGTACTATTACCTCTCTCTTAGAGGCTCACCTCTCCTCCCCTTGCAGTAGAAGAACAGAGGCTCACCTATCCTCCCCTTGCACTAGAAGAACCTTGATACTTCTACAGCCAAACATTCACCAGGCACACTTACTTTCTTTTTGTAAAGGCACATACACACTTCTCTCTCTCTCATTGAAAGCTAATACCAACGAAAATGTATAAGGATATATGGAAACTGGGCCGATATTTTGGATGGGGCTCCCATTCCAAATGGTGTGAAGTCTAATTGGGACTTCACAACAAGGATACCCCCTTGGTTGACATATTTCCGTCACCATCAACAAGTCCATGGAAGGAAAATATCACGTTAGTCTTGATGGTGAAGAAGATTTAGGAATTCACGAAGAAAGAAATCAATAATTCAATTAACCCTAAAGAGCTGGAAGAGTACAAGGAGTTACATGTTAATGTGAAGTTGAAAATATTAGATGTTGTGAAGGACTCCTAAATACCTCATTTGTCTAAGAAGAACATTTCCCATGAGATGTGGGAGGCTCTTTAGAATCTATTCCAAAATAAGAATGAGAATCGGGTGTTGGTATTACAAGACAAGTTCAAGGCCACCAAGATGACACCAAGTGAAGTTGTGACTTCATATCTAATGAATTTTTCTTATGTCAAAGATGAGCTTGCCTCCATTGGATAAATTGTTTCATATTATGAGTTGCTAAGGATTGCTTTGAAAGGGTTCATTGAGGAATGGAAGCCCTTCATCAAGGGGATCATTACTAGAGAGAAGGTTCCAGACTAGAACATGTTATAGGAGGACTTTGTTCTGAAAGAGTTGCAAGATGAGGATATTCATCTAATGAAGAGGGCTTCATATGATGACATGGCCATTGTAGCACGAATGAATAATAAGCATAAGAAGAACTTGAGTAAGATCAAGTGTTTCCATTGTGGCAAGATGGGTCATTTTTTGACAACATGCCCAATGAAGAAGAAGGGAGATGATGAGAAGAAGAAAGGGAAGCAGATCATAGGTATGACCACTTCTGTGGAGATATGTGATCTCTCTAGAAGATTGGAGAAGGAGGATTTTTATTTAATCTCTAATTTTCCATAGGGTACCATCGATGAGGTTGCATGGCATGTGGACAGTGGGTTGTTGTAGCATATGACAGGGTCATAATATGTATTTGAAACTATAGCTAAATGGGACTCGATGTTGCAATGGTGTTGGGTGAAAAGATTCAGAAAAATATCAAAGGATCAGGTGTTGTGCCATTTAGGATTGAATCAGGTCAGGTGATGTGAGTTCAGGATGTACTATTTGTGCCAAGACTCGCATATAGTGTGATGTCTATCTCAATGATCAAACATAAGGGGTTTGAGGTCTTGTTATAGAGTAGGAAGGTTAGACTCAATCCTAGAGGCTCTAGCTTCACAGGAGTTGTGATTGGATTTAGAGAGCATGGTTTATACACGGTGATAGATAATCCTATAGATCACGAGAAGAAGAAGAAGAAGAAGAAGAACTAGGTACATGTTCCATAGATGCAGATTGTAGAGGAGTAGGTACAGGCTCTAGATAAGTTCCATGGTCGAGAGGCTTAGAGGTAGTCAAGTTCTAGAGGGAGTTTGTATGTATAGAGGGAGAATTTGCAGCCCAAGAAGAGCAAATGGTCAGTGGGAAGAAAGAGTTCTTCTACAACTACCAAGAAGGAATCATGGAGAGAGTGAAAAACATTTTAGGAGAATAAAATGCAGCATGATGCTTCTAGTTATAGTGACACTTTCGAGAGAGGTGTATCTCATGCCTTAGGGATTACTGTAGTTTTGGGAACCAAGAGTTGGGAGAGTGTTACAAGTAGTGACAATGATGATGATGAGTTACTTCCTAGTCTTGGAAATACCTCAATTTCTAAGAGGGAGTGTTGATATTTGGTAGCTTGGGGTGTACTCCAAACCCTAGGGTTCAGGGTTTGGAGGTTGGATCACCACAAAAGTGATTTGTGGGCTTGGAACCCAAGGTGTGGCCTTTGAACCCAAGATTCTGGGTGTGAAACCACTAGTGGATTTTAACATGTGTGATGATTTTAGATGATAAGGGAACTGGAGACGAGAAAGAGGCACTGAAAGTCACTCGAAACTGAGCTCTAGAAATGGAGATATGAATTTTTATGTGTAGTTGTTTGGCTTTCTTGTGAAAAGTCAGGTCAACTCGTGTTAAGCTAAAACCACAATGGTAGATTAGTTGATACCTTGAGATGCATATAAATAAAGGTGAGTGTGGAGGCTTATTTCCACATTTAAGTGCATCCTTGATCAAATATATCTCTAAAATAGGGCATCAATTTTAGGAACAGGAAAGGAAGCCTCTAGCACAAGTTTGTGGAGAGATATGTCTCTTTTTGGTTGCATATTTATTATGGGAGAGAGGCTGCAACAATATGGGGCTTGAAGAAACCTGTGAGTGAGATTGGAGGTATGATTCAATATTTTTTAGGGCAATGTCTTCCTTGTTAGATCAGGTTGTAGATCAAAGGTAAGTTTGGATTTGTTTTGTGCATGTTTTAATATAAGTCATCTATGTTCATAGTTCCAGAGAGAGGTGTTGCTACAATAGTGTGTGGGAGGTTGATTTGAGAGGGTTGAGAGGGATAGAAAATAACTCCTAACCCAGATGCAACTATCTCAAGGATCAACGCAATTGGAAAGATTCTTTGATCAAGTGTATTGGGATATTTTATAGTGCTAGTGTGATAAAAATGCTTATGGTTTGATTTGAGTGTTGTAGAGAACCTTGTGGAGGTGCCTAAGTCCTATAACAACATCTTGTATGCCTAGTGTTGAACTGGTAAATCCCCTCTGCGGACAGAGACGATCCCACTAGCCCAACACGGGTCTAGCAACAATCACACCACGCTACATGCAGGTTCCTAATTGCATAAATCAGAGATCAATCAAGATGATCTACCTGGAATCCAACGCTAGTAGTTGTAGAAGAAACGTCGCTCCCGTCCCTTAGCTTTGGCTGGTCACAATCCTTACGCTCCACTTAAACAGACACCTGCACAAGTAAATAACGATACAAACACAAGCGTAAAATCCAGTATATGCAATTATATATCGGTCAGAAAAGATATAACTCAAATACCGTTGAAAGACACATGAGTGGAACCATAATGATAGTCGTTCATTAATCAGTAAAAACAGAGAAAGATTACAACCAAAGTGTTCTGACGTTGAACCTCCTCTGACTGGGCAAGCAGCTAAATACGCCTTGCAAAGTGACCTCTTCTCTCTCAATATTTTGGCAGAATAACCCCTCTATAATTCTCAATTCTCACTATCAATCCAGCATAAACTTGGCACTCACAATAGCTCTAGCAAAACTAGTTGGTTTAATGCAGGGTGACAGTCATTTATAGATGGAGGAGGAGGAAATGTGCATTGTATCCGGACACCTACTGAAGATTTAGCATTGTCCCAGAATAGCCACTGAACTTGGTTGTCATGGATAAAAAGATGACACTCGACCACTTCCATGAGATTTTTCCCAGAGAACTGCATGAACAAAGAAGGCAAAAACACTTTAGTGCGCGCTGGCTAAAAATCATAACCAAATTTAGGTGGCGCGGGCTTTGCTCCATGACAGAGCATCCATGGGCGCGCCCTCTTTGGAGGAACTGAGCCATTGGCGCAGGTAAGACACTGTGGACCCGCGCTAATGGAAAAAGGGCACTTTTTAGGGCTAATCTGCAAAAGGTGTCTTCAGGGAGTTTGAAGTTCATACTTAGGAGAATCCAATGCAAGTGTTCTTAAGTTGTGTCACTGGTCACAGGTCCATAAATGTGTTCTCCAATGTGCAAAAGCAAGGGTAACAGGGACAGTGACCAATGGTGACAAATTACTGTGTAACAGATGCCCCCTAAAGCATGAGCCTCGAGAGAGAGAGAGAGGTGAAGTGCTTTACAAGACCATATATAGCTGCCGC
>APFE030588062.1:130631-141705 GCA_000404065.3 Pinus taeda | reverse complement strand
ATATGCAATTATATATCGGTCAGAAAAGATATAACTCAAATACCATTGAAAGACACATGAGTGGAACCATAATGATAGTCGTTCATTAATCAGTAAAAACAGAGAAAGATTACAACCAAAGGGTTTTGATGTTGAGCCTCTTCTGACTGGGCAAGAAGCTCAATACGCCTTGCAAAGTGACCTCTTCTCTCTCAATATTTTGGCAGCATAACCCCTCTATAATTCTCAATTCTCACTATCAATCCAGCATAAACTTGGCACTCACAATAGCTCTAGCAAAACTAGTTGGTTTAATGAAGGGTGACAGTCATTTATAGATGGAGGAGGAGGAAATATGCATTGTATCCGGACACCTACTGAAGATTTAGCATTTTCCTAGAATAGCCATTGAACTTGGTTGTCATGGATAAAAAGATGACACTCGACCACTTCCATGAGATTTTTCCCAGAGAACTGCATGAATAAAGAAGGAAAAAACACATCAGTGCGCGCTGGCTAAAAATCATAACCAAATTTAGGTGGCACGAGCTTTTCTCCATGATAGAGCGTCCATGGGCACGCCCTCTTTGGAGGAACTGAGCCATTGGCGCGGGTAAGACACTGTGGACCCACGTTAATGGAAAAAGGGCACTTTTTAGGGCTAATCCGCAAAAGGTGTCTTCAGGGAGTTTGAAGTTCATACTTAGGAGAATCCAGTGCAAGTGTTCTTAAGTTGTGTCACTGGTCATAGGTCCATAAATGTGTCCTCCAATGTGCGAAAGCAAGGGTAACAAGGATGGTGACCAACGGTGACAAATTACTGCGTAACACCTAGGAAATAACGTCAAAATAAAGTGGATTGGGGAAGCATACACAATGTTTAGAGAATAGGTTTAGGGTTGTTGGTGTGCCCTAACCAGTCTAGTTGATGCACAAATCCCAAGGGAATGTGGCAACAATAGTGAGCTGTATATGCCATCTTGGTCGATAGTTAGATGCTAGCGGATGATCTCATAGTTTGGACACTAGGATTTGAAACTTCTGGTCTGTTGGAGGGAATCATGAGAGTGGAAGAAGTGTAGCCTAGAGTAGCACCTTGATTGACTAAGGTGGATTCTAGGAGAGGAAGTGAAGAAGAGCTCAATGTTTGGCCATCTAGGAGCATAATTGTATGGACGATGTTCATTGTTGGAGAAACGACATTTGATTATGATAGGTCAAATTCCTCCTTCCCTATGTTAGTATTCATTCGAGTAGCACGAGAAGGATATAGTGGGTTAAAGTCCCAAAAGAGATGAGCAACAACAGCGGAAAAAAGTTTCAAATTGTTGTTGCATTAAAGGACAAAGGAGAAATTAGTGAGCATGAAGACCTTATGTGTTGATTATAAATGGACTTATGATCAACTAGAGGGAACATTGGAGAGATAAGTTCAGTGGCCTAAAGGAGCTAGTGCATTAATAGAGGTAAGTGTTGTAGAACGAAATCGAAGGACCCGTAGTGTACACGATATGAAAAAGAAGTCGTGATTGCATGGTACATAAGCTAGACTATTAGTGTATCTTGTATTTTATATTCTGGTACAAGTGGATGTATGAGGGCCATTGTCCCTAGTATGACAACCCTAGATTTGATCCATGCAGGTGAGGTATTTGACCTAGGAGGATGAGATCAATTTTTTAGTTAAGTTGTCGTGGTCTAGATGAGGCCTAGTGTTCGATCGCAGCTCAAAATGACCTTGGAAGGACATAAGTTCAGTAGTAGTGTGATCCAATGGAGGTTGTGTAGACTCAGAGGGTGTATTCTCTATCAAATTTTTTATCTTTAGGTTTTGACAAGATTTAAGTAAAGACACTACCAAGAATAATGTTATCCATTATATAGGGTATGCTACATTGGTGAATGCTAGAGATTGAGCTAGTATCATTGATGATGATGAGATACTTCCAAGTGGTGGAAGTAACTCCTTCACTAAGAAGGAGGTTTGATTTTTTTAGCTTGGGAGTTACTCCCACAACCCCTGGGGTACTAGGTTTGTGATGAGTTTACCCACAAAATTGGTTTGTTGGGTGTGTACCCAAGAAGTGGGTTTTGTATCCAAAGTTGTGTGTGCAATACTAAGCGGAGAAAATGATATTTTATTTTTTGTTTGCAAGAGGGAACACTTGATGGACTAAGGGGGGCCTAAGGCAACAATGGGGTGACTTAAGCAAATTGAAAAATATATTTCTTAATGTTAGTTGAGATTTTGTCAAGCAATCTCAAGTCAGCTTGGGCTTATATCATGATCATTGAACGCTAAAGGTTTCCCTCACAAAGACTATAAGTAGGAAAGAGATGTGAACCATTTGTGTATATGTCTAAAAGAACAATATCCCTTAAGAATAAATTGAGCTAATGATGCAAGGAGCCTAAAAGGGAGACAACAAAAAGAAGAGTATGTTCTAGTGTGAGTTGCTCTGTGTTGAGGTAGGTTATCTCTATTGATTCATATGAATTATCTATGGTTTAAGGAAACCAATTTTTAGTCAGATTGAGGCCTAGAAAGAGGCCCAAATTACCTTAGTTTTGTGAGAATAAAATGGTTGAGATTATGTCACTACAAGAGGAGGGACAAGGCACTAATTTACTGTGTATGTAGGCCAAGAAGCCTATAAGGTTTATGGACTAGAGGATTTAATAGTGTCAATGGAAAATGAAGTGGAGAAGGGTATCATAAGTTGTGAAATAATTCTTGCTATACATGGGAAGTTATAGGTCATAGGCCTATTGTTAATGTTTGAGATCTATCAGGGGCCTTGACAAAGAAATCAAGGCAAGGAAGGTTTACAAAATTTGATGTTCTTGGATGGTTATTGCTAGGTGGAGGTCTATTTCATAAGTATTGTTTAGTAGAAGGTATGGAAACCTAAGAACAATTCTCTTTGTGGTTTGTTAGTGGCTTAGAAAGTAAGTGCTAATTTCAATGATATTTAAGTAGTCTTATCACTATGTGAAGTTTGGGTATTTATGCCCTAGATCAAAGATTTTATGTGTGGAAAATCAATGATAATAAGGATGAGTGTGAAGCCCTAAGTTCAAAATTATGGGAGCAACTAGAAGACTTATTGGAGGGAATAATTGTGAATAACCAAAGAGAAATCATCTTCACAAAGAAAGAATGTTGCTAGATGGAATATTCGTGAGCCTAAGCTCAATGACTCTTGGAGAAGCAAGATCACTATGTGTTGCCGAATTTGTGAAAATGAGTTCTCTTGAAAAACAAAGTTGTGAAAAAGGTTTCTCATAGGCATATTTGTAGTGGGTAGATGGAATTATCTATTGTGAGAATTCATTTTTGTTTATGATCTAAGATCAGTCATCCTTGGAGAAGTAGGAGGATTGATAGAGGCAATTTGGCCAACTGAAGATATAACAAATATTGGAGTAGGAAAACTACTTGTGAGAAATAGTATAGCTGGCAAAGGACCTACCAAAAGTATTCAAGGAATGTGTACCAAAACGAATGAGTTAAGTGCTCCTTCAACAAGTAAGTTGAGTGTATCTTGTTTAGGCTATATTGGTGATCATAAGTTGTTGATCCTAAGTCTATTTTTTCTTGTATCAGGGCTAATTGTAAAGGCCATTATCATTGGTACAATAGCTCTATGTTTTTTGTATTAAAGTTTGTAATATAACAAGTTATGTGTTAAAAATTGTCTTGTGAACTACATTGATTTACTATTGTACATTTTCCACTATGAAAAGTGCTTGTGTTGTGGCATTTTACTATGCTTTTTATTAGGATCATAGAATTAAATTTGATTTATAAGTGACAAGGAAAAATCAACATGGTATCAAATCTACTTTGAAGGGACAACTGGATAATATTCTACAAATTGTACAATGTAAGAGGGTGCTAAGAATTTTCCTAAACATGGAGTAGAAGCTTCAACTAAGAACATGGAAGTATAGTATTGAATGGATATGTGATGAGATAGGCTAGGAGATCCAGTACATAGTTGAAGAACTTGGTTAACAATAGTTTGTTGTGTGGCCGATTGCAAATCATGAAATTCCAATGACTTATCAAATTATGTTAGGTCTTCTCAAGTGGTTCTTTGGTATGAACGAGTTAGCTTTGTGTGAAGGATGAGATGATGGCAAACTAATTTCTTCATTAGGTTGTGAATTTTCACAATTGAGATTAGAGCCATGTTCAAATATGGGATTTCACCTAGGAGGATTAAATTTCTTGTTGAGTTGAGTTGTGATGGTCTAGATGAGGCCTAGTGTTTGACCACAACTAAGATAGACCTTGGAAGGACACAAGTTTAGTAGCAATGCCTTCCATTGTAGGTTGTGTAGACTTAGAGGGAGTCTAGATTGAGAGGGAGAATGCCCTATGGAAGTTTAAATTTAAGGTTATGATGAGATTGAGGTAGAGACATTACCTAAAATAGTGTCGTTCTTTCTGCAAGGTATGTTATAGTGGTGAACGCAAAAGATTGTACTAGTGTCACTGGTGATGATGAGATACTTCAGAGTGGTAGAAGTACCTCCATCGATAAGAGAGAGTGTTGATTTGTGTAGCTTGGGAGGTAATCCCACAACCCCTAGGGAACTAGATTTGTGAGGATTTGATGAACAAAAGTGGTTTTTGGGTAGTGTACCGAAGTAGTGGGTTTTGTACCCAAAGTTGTGGGAACAAGACCTAGTGGTAAAAGTGATATTTTGTTCATTTCTTGCAAGAGGGCATCCTTGATGGACTAATGGGGACCTAAGGCTGCAATGGGGTGACTTAAACAAATGGAAGAAATATATTTCCTAATAATAGTTTGGGTTTTGTAAAGTAAACTCAAGTAGGGTTGGGCTAATGACGTGACCCTTGAGAGCTAGAGGTCACCCTTGTAGAGATTATAAGAAAGAAAGAGATGAAGGAAATTTGTGTATCAATCCACAAGAGGAATATCATCGAACAAGACAATGAGCTAGTGATGTGAGGAGTATAAAGGAACTAAAGTAAGAAGAAGAGTTTGTTTTGGTGTGAGTTTCTTTAGGTTGAGGTAGTTTTTCTCTATTGATGCATCCAAATAATCTTTGGTTTAATGAAACAATTTTTTAGTCAAATTGAGGTCTAGAAAGAGGCCCTAATTACCCATGTTCTATGAGAATGAAGGGGCTGAGATTCAATCACTACAAGGGGATGACTAAGGCATTAGTTTATTGAGTGATTAGGCTAAGAAGCTTGTGAGGGTTACGGACAAGAAGGCCAAATAGCCTCAATGGAAAACAAAGTGGAGAAGAAATTCTTAGGTTGTGAAAAGGGAATTGTTATAGGTGGTGAGATATAGGCCATAGGCATCTATTTGATGTCTAAGGCATGTCGGGGTTATTGATAAGGAAACCAAGCCAAGCAAGGTTTTTAAATCGCATTTTTGTGGAGGGTTATTTCTAGATGGAGGTATGTTTATAAGTGGTTTAACAATAATTATGGTAGCTTAACAATAATGTTCTTTGTGGACTATTAGTGGTTGAGCACAGTAAGCCATGAGTTTAGGGATAAAGAAGTAGTCTTATCACTATGTGGGGGTTGGTTGTTTGTGCCCTAGTTTATATATTTGATGTCTGGTAAATCCGTGATAACAGGGCTAATTTCAAGCACTAATTTCATCATTCTAGAAGAAACTAGAAGGTTGATAAGAGGGAATAATTGTGAAGACCCTAAGAGCAGGAATATTGGTGAAGTAAGAGGGTTTCTAGAGGACATATTTGTGAGCCTACATTTAGTGATTCTTAGAGAAGTAAGATCATTGTTTTTGAATGGAGGCTTTTGTGTGTAGAAACATTATACCCATATTCTAGATTTATCAAATAATTGAAAACATTGTTGGCACATTTAAAACCAACTAATTTGGTTCATCATTAGGACCAAATGAAGATATTCTTATCTGACAAGCATATAAAGAAATTTTAGATAAAATATTATCTTATTTACTTTTTAACACACATGTTTAAATAAACAGACATTGGTAGCAACATCCCTTCCATATAGGGATAAAATATATGTATGAAGGCTTCTGTGAGTAGACACATTATAACCATATCCCATATTTATCAAATAATTGAAAAAATTGTTGACGAGTTTCAAACCAACGAATGTGGTTCATCATTAGGATGAAATAAATGAAAATATTTTGATTTGAAAAGCATATAAAGAAATGTCCGATCATATTTTCTCTTGCTTACTTGTAAGCACAAACATTTAAGTAAATGCCCATTGGTAGAAACTTCCCTTCCATATAGGGATAAAATATTTGAATGGAGGATTATGTGAGTAGAAACATTATAACCATCTTCTAGGTGCATCACATAATTGAAAAAATAGTTGACATGTTTTGAAACAAATAATGTGGTTCATCATTAGGACAAACTAGATGAATAGATTTTGATTTGACAAGGATATAAAGAAATTTCAGATCATATTTTCTCTTACTTACTTGTAATCACAAACATTCAAGTAAAAAAACAGTAGTAGAAACTTCCCTTCCATATAGGGATAACATACCTAAATGGAGGCTTGTGTGAGTAGAAACATTATAGTCATATTCTAGATACATCACATAACTGAAAAAAATACAACACATTTCGAACCAACTAATGTGGTTCATCATCACCACAAAATATATGAAGAGATTTTGATCTAAGAAGAATACAAAAAAATTTCAGATTAGAATTTATCTTTCTTACTTATAAGCACAAACATTCAAGTAAATAGACATTGATAACAACTTCCCTTCCGTATAGGGAAAAAATATAGAAATGGAGGTTTCCGTGAGTAGAAACATTATAACCATCTTCTAGATCCATCACATAATTAAAAAAAAAACTGACGCTTTTCATACAAAATAGTTTGGTTCATCACCAAGACAAAATAGATGAAGAGATTATGATATGACAAGCATATAAATAAATATTGGATCAGGTTTTATCTTACGTACTTGTAAGTGAAATTGTTCAAGTAAATGAACATTGGTAGAAACTTCCATTTCGCATAGGGATAAACTATATGAATAGAGACTTTTGTCAGTAGAAAAATTATAACCATTTTATGTATCCATCACATACTTGAAAAAAATTCCAACGTGTTTTGAACCAACTAATTTGGTTCATCGTGAGGAAATAGATGGAGAGATTTTGATCTGACAAGCATATAAGGAAATGCATTATCATATTTTCTCTTACTTACTTGTAAGCACAAACATTCAAGTGAATGAACATTGGTAGTACATTCCCTTCCGTATATGGATAAAATATTTGGAGGCTTCTAATGATTAGAAACATTATAACCATATTTTGAATCCATCACATAATTGAAAAAACTACCAATGCATTTCAAACCAACTAATGTGGTTTATCATGAGGACGAAATAGATGTTGGTATTATGATATGACAAGCATATAAGAAATGTTAGATCAATTTTTCTTTTACTTACTTATAAGCAAAAACATTCAATTAAATAAACATTGTTAGTAAATTCCCCTTTGTATATGGATAAAATATTTGTATAATGTTTCTACTCATAGAAGCCTCCATTAAGATATTTTATCCCTATATGGAAGGGAAGTTGCTACTAATTTTTGTTTACTTCAATGTCTGTGCTTACAAGTAAGAGAAAATATGATCTAACATTTCTTAATATGTTGGTTAGATCATAATATCTTAATATATTTCATCCTGATGATGAACCACATTAGTTGGTTCAAATATTTTCATCATTTTTTTCAATTATGTGGTAGATTAAAAACATGGTTATAATGCTTCTAGTCACATAAGCCTCCATTCAGATATTTTATCCCTATACGAAAGGGAAGCTTCTACCAATGTTTGTTTACTTGAACATTTGTGCTTACAAGTAAGAAACAAAAAATATGATCTGACATTTCTTTATATGGTTGTCAAATAAAAATCTCCTCATCTATTTCGTCCTCATGATGAACCACATTAGTTGGTTCGAAACACATCAACAATTTTTAAGTTATGTGATTGATCCAGAAGATGGTTATAATTTTTCTACTAATGAAAGTCTCCATTTAAATATTGTATCCCTATATCAAAGGGAAATTGTTACTAATTTTTGTTTACTTGAGTGTTTGCACCTACAAGTAAGTAAGAGAAAATATGATCTGAATATGATTGTAGGATCAAAATCTCTTCATCTATTTCGTCCTGATGATGAACCACATTAGTTGGTTCGAAATACGTTGATTTTTTTTTTAATTATGTGATGGATTCGAAATATGGTTATAATGTTACTATTCAAATAAGCCTCCATTAATTTTTTTTATCCCTATATGGAAGGGAAGATGCTACCTTTGCACTTACAAGTAAGTAAGAGAAAATTTGATCTAACATTTCTTTATATTCTTGTCAGATTAGAATCTCTTCATCTATTTTGTCTTGATGATGAACCAAATTAGTTTGTTCAAAATGAGTTGGAAATTATTTCAATTATGGGATGGATATGGAAGATAGTTATATTTTTTCTACTCAAAGAAGTCTCCATTCAGATATATGCCAATATGGAAGGGAAGTTGCTACCAGTGTTTTCTTACTTCAACATTTTCGCTTACAAGTAAGTAAGATAAAATCTAATATGACATTTCTTTATATGCTTGTTAGATAAAAATATCTTCATCTATTTTATCTTGATGATGAACACATTTGCTGGTTTGAAGCATGTTAGCATTTTTTTCAATTATGTGATGGATGCAAAATATGGTTTTAATGTTTTTATTCACAAAATCCCCTACTAAGATATTTTATCCCTATATGAAATGGAAGTTTATACCAATATGCATTTAATTGAACTTTTTCGCTTTCAATTAAGTAAGAAAAAACATGATTTGACATTTATTTATATGTTGATCATATCAACATCCCTTCATCTATTTTGTCCTGATGATGAACTACATTAGTTGGTTCGAATCACATTGACAATATTTTGAATTATGTTATGGATTTAGAAGATGGCTCTAATGTTTCTATTCATAGAATCCTCCATTATATATTTTAGCCCTATACAGAAGGGGAGTTGCTACCAATGTTCGTTTACTTGAATGTTTTATCTTACACGTAAGTAAGAGAAAAATTGATGTGACATTTCTTTATATGTTTGTCCAATCAGAATCTCTTCATCTATTTTGTCTTGATGATGAACTACATTAGTTGATTTAGAATGCGTCGACAATTTTTTCAATTATGATGGATTCATAATATTTTTATAATGTTTCTACTCACAAAAACCTTCATTCATATATTTTATCCCTATATGGAAGGAAAGATGCTACTAATGTCAGTTTACTTGAACTTTTTCACTTACAAGTAAGTAAGAGAAAATATGACTGCTCGTTTCTATATCTACTTAGCATATCAAAATCTCTTCCTCAATTTTGTCGTGATGATGAACAACATTACTTGGTTTGAAACGCATTGGAATTTTTTTCAATTATGTCATGGGTCTGAAATATGGTTATAATGTTTCTACTCACAAAAGCCTTTATTAAGATATTTTATCCCTATACAAAAGAGAAGATGCTATTACTATTAGTTTACTTGAATGTTTGTGCTTACAAGTAAGAGAAAATATGATCTAACATTTCTTTATATGATTGTCAAATTAAAATCTCTTCATCTATTTCATCGTTATGATGAAACACATTAATTGGTTTAAAATGAGTTGACAATCTTTTCAATTATGTGATGGATCTAGAAGATGGTTATAATGTTTTTACTCATAGAAGTCTCCATTCATATATTTTGTCCGTGTACATAATGGAAGTTGCTACCAACGTTGGTTTACTTGAACATTTGCACTTACAAGTAAGTAAGAGAAAATCTTATTTGACGTTCCTTTATATGCTTTTTAGATCATAATCTCTTCATTTATTTTGTCTTGATGGTGAACCAAATTAGTTAGTTTGAAATACATCGGTAATTTTTTCAATTATCTGATGGATTTCGAAGATGGTTGTAATGTATCGAGTAATAGAAGCCTCCATTCAGATATTTTATCCCTATAGAAAAAGGAATTTGCTAGCAATGTTCGTTTACTTGAATGTGTATGTTTTCAAGTAAGTAAGATAAAATCTAATTTGACATTTCTTAGTTATAAGAATATTTCGGCGTAAATCACATAAGGTAAGACTTTTGCCGACGCGTTTCGAACCAAGTAGTGTGGTTCATCGTCAGGACAAGTTGAGGAGACAGATCTAGTCTAGCGCTTTAAATAGTTCGATCAGAGATTCCAACAGCTAAAACCAATTAACCTCTAATTTTGACCCAAGGACGCTATTAAATTATTATTATTCTAATTAATATTATTATTCCCAATATTTATTATTTTATTAGTAGAAATAAGTTAAACTAGGTAAAATAGATTAATAGTTTATTTATTTAAGTTCATAAAAATAATTATATATAAAACACATTTAACCCTAATATTAATTTACTATCCTTATGGAACAAAGATAAATTAGGTAAATAAATCCCATATTTACTTAAGGTTAGTTTAAAATTTATTTTATTAAATACTTAATTATACAAATATAACTACAATCAAAGGAGAAAAGTCAATAAAAATAGTTAATATGAAAAAGCGGAGAAAGGAGTTCGAATATCATAATGATAGAATATTAATATATACTAATGTATAATAATACAATATAATGTATAGTAAAAAATAAATAATAAGAACCCACTATTTATTAAATCAATAATAATAATATATGTATACTATATAAGTTAATATTTCATACTCACAATATATACTAGTATACATAATATAATCATTATACCTAATATTTATTATTATATTTAAGGAATTAGGTGAATAAATACCATACTTACTTAAGGTCAGTTTAAAAATTAGCCTATTACCTTAATAATAATTATATACATATGTATAATAAAAATACATAATATATACAAATAATGTATAGTGGTAACGGTAACAAAAAGTAACCATTATGTATTAATAATAAAAATATATATATGCTAAATAAATATAAAAATCTATACAATATATCGTCACATTGCTAGAAATAAATACATAGT
>APFE030588062.1:113915-126523 GCA_000404065.3 Pinus taeda | reverse complement strand
TATATATATATTATTATTATTAATACATAATGGTTATGTATTGTTATTGTTACCTCTATATATTATTTTTATATATTATGTATTTTTATTATACATTATATATAGGTATATAATTATTATTAAGGTAATAAGCTATTATTTAAACTAACCTTAAGGAAGTATGGTATTTGTTTACCTAATTCCTTAAATATAATAATAAATATTATTGAAGTATTAGGTATAATGATTATATTATTATGTATACTAGTATATATTGTGAGTATGAAATATTAACTTATATAGTATACATATATTATTATTATTGATTTTAATATATAGTGGGTTCTTATTATTTATTTTTTACTATACATTATATTGTATTATTATACATTAGTATATATTAATATTCTATTATTCTTATATACGAACTCCTTTCTCCGCTTTTTCATATTAACTATTTTTATTGACTTTTCTCCATTGAATGTAGTTATATTTGTATAATTAAATATTGTAATAAAATAATTTTTAAACTAACATTAAGTAAATATGGGATTTATTTACCTAATTTATCTTTGGTCCATAAGGATAGTAATTTATTAGGGTTAAAGGTGTTTTATATATAATTATTTTTATGAACTTAAATAAATAAACTATTAATTTATTTTATTTTTTACCTACTTTAACTTATTTCCACTAATAAAATAATAAATATTGGGAATAATAATATTAATTAGAATAATAATAATTTAATAGGGTCCTTGGGTCAAAATTAGACGTTAATTGGTTTTAGCTGTTGGAATCTCTGATCGAACTATTTAAAGCGCTAGACTAGATCTGTCTCCTCAACTTGTCCTGGTGATGAACCACACTAGTTGGTTCGAAACGCGTCGGAAAAAGTCTTACCTTATGTGATTTACACCGAAATCTTCTTATAACTATGATGGATCACAGAAGCCTCAATTCTACAATTGACATTTCTTTATATGCTTGTCACATCAGAATATCTTCATTGCTTTTGTGTTGATGATGAACCACATTATCTGATTCAAAACACGTGAGAAATATTTTCAATTATGTGATGGATCCAGAAAATGTTTATAACGTTTCTACTCATACAAGTATCCATTCAAATAAATTATCCCTATATGGAAGGGAGACTGCTACAAATGTTCATTCACTTTAATGTTTTGACTTACAAGTAAGTAAGAGAAAATATGATTTGACATTTCTTTATATTATTTTCAAATCAGAATCTCTTCATGTATTTTGTCCTGATGATGAACCACACTAGTCGGTTTGAAACATGTCAACAATTTTTCCAATTATGTGATGGATACAAAGGATGGTTACAATGTTTCTACTCGCATAAGCCTCCATTCAGATATTTTATGCATATACAGAAGGGAAGCTTCTACCAATGTTCATTTACTTTAACATTTGTGCTTACAAGTAAGAGAAAATTTGATCTTAAATTTCTTTATATTCTTCTTAGATTAGAATCTCTTCATCTATTTCATCCTAATGATGAAACACATTAGTTGGTTCAAAATGTGTCAGCAATTTTTTAAATTATGTGATGGATCTGGAAGATGGTTATAATTTTTCTACCCACAAAATATTCCATCTACATATTTTATCCCTATATGAAAGGGAATTTTCTACCAATGTTTGTTTACTTGAATGTCTGTGCTTACAAGTATGTAAGAGAAAATCTGGTCTGAAATTTCCTTATATGGTTGTCATATCGAAATCTCTTCATCTATTTCATATTGATGATGAGCCACATTAGTTGGTTCGCAATGTGTTGGAAATTATTTTAATTATGTAATGGATATGAAAGATGGTTATAATGTTTCTACTCACAGAAGCCTCCATTAAGATATTTTATTGCTATATGGAATGGAAGTTGCTACCAATGTTCGTTTACTTGAAAATTTGCACTTGCAAGTAAGTAGGAGAACATATGATCAAAAATTTCATAAGAGAAAATATGACCAGACATTTCATTATATGCTTGTTAGATCATAATATCTTCATTTACTTCCTCTTAATGGTGAACCATATTAGTTGGTTCGAAACACTTTGGAACTTTTTTCAATTATGTGATGGTCCCAAGAGATGGTTATAATGTTTCTACTTACAGAAGCCTCCATTCAGATATTTTATCCCTATATGGAAGGGAATATTCTATCAATGTTTGTTTTCTTGAAATTTCATGCTTACATGTAAGTAAGAGAAAATTTGATCTGATTTTTCTTTATATGCTTTTCAGTTCAAAATCTATTCATCTATTTCATCCTAACGATGATATAAATTGGCTTGTTTGAAATGAGTTGACTTTTTTATATTATTATGTGATGGATTTGGAAGATGGTTATAATGTTTCTACTCACATAAGCCTCCATTCATATATTTTATCCCTATAAGAAAATGAAGTTTCTACCAAAGTTCGTTTACTTGAACATTTGTGCTTACAAGTAAGTAAAAGAATATATGATCTTACATTTATTTATATTATTGTCATATTAGAATGTCTTCATCTATTTCATCTTGAAAATGAACCACATTAGTTGTTTCAAAATGCGTTGGCAATTTTTTCAATTATGTAATGGATATGGATGATGGTTATAATGTTTCTACTCATAGAAGCCTCCATTCTAATTTTTTATCCCTATATGGAAGGGAAATTGTTATCAATGGTCATTTACTTGAATATATGTTCTTACAAGTAAAAGAAAATATGATATAACATTTCTTTATATGCTTGTGAGATCATAATCTCTTCATCTATTTTGTCCTGATGGTGAACCACATTAGTTGGTTCAAAAAGCACAATTTTTTTTCAATTATGTGATGGATCCAAAAGATGGTTATAATGTTTCTTCTCATAGAATCCTCCATTCAGAAATTTATTACTATGCGGAAGGGAAGCTACTACCAATGTTCATTTACTTCAATGTTTTCGCTTACAAGTAAGTAAGAGAAAATCTAATTTGACATTTCTTTATATGCTTGTCAGATCAAAATCTCTTCATTTATTTCATCCTATGATGAACTGCATTAGTTGGTTAAAAATACTTCAACAATTTTTTCAATTACGTGATGGATCTAGAAGATGGTTATAATATAAGATCATTATGTGTTGGTAGATTTGTGAAATTGAGTTCTATTCACAAACAAAGTTGTGAACAATGTTTCTCATGGGAATGTATGATCTACTCTGAGAAATGAATTTTGTTGAATACCTATGATCATTCATCCTTGGAGCAATAGAATGATTGATAAACGTAGTTTGGTAAGCTAGAGATACAAGAAATGATGGAGTAGTAGAACTACTTCTAAGAAATAATATAGGTGCCAAAAGACATTCTATAAGTGTTCAAGGTACATTGACCGAAAAGGATGATTTGAGCACTCCTTCAACAATTAAGTCAAGTTTATTTTTTAGGGTATATCAATGATCACAAGTCATTGATCCGAAACAATAGTTCCTCTTGTATCAGGGGTAATTTTGAGGGCCATGATCCCTCGTACAAGAGCTCTATGTTTGTTGTATTATAGTTTATAATGTAACAAGTTTTGCGTTGTCAATGTGTGCTTTGCTCGAATGGTAGGGATGGTGGTTTTCCATCCCATCCACCCAGATTCAAGTCCCCAGAGATGTGTCTCATCATAATAAGGCTGGAGAAATAGGTTTCCTTTCGGTGTCTAATATCATGACTCCAGTACAAGTGGTCTCTGGATGTCTCGATCTTAGGCTGAAATATGAGCTCCTGATATATGTGGATTTTGGGTTGTATCATATATCTATGGAGGCTACTAGTTCCCTATAAAAAAACTTTTAAAATAATATAATAGTTTTTGGGTTAAAAATTGTCTTGTGCACTACATTGATTCATTGTTATACATTTTTTGTTGTGAAAAATGCTTGTGTTGTGGAATTTTAGTGTGCTTTTTATTGTGATCTTAAACATAATCCTAATTTTGAAGTGCCAAGGAGAAATCAACACATGGCGCGTAGGAAGAAATACCTCTAGGTCTTATTTATTTATTAGAAGATGGAATTCTTAATGGGTAGAAAATTAATGGTATTAGTGCCTAAATCTACCTCAAGCTCAAGGAAGGCAAGTCTAGAGTAACATCAAACCACGCTTAACCTGGTACCTGGCCCTACGAGGTCAAGATAGGGCTCTCTCCTTGTCAATGTCAAAAAGGATATGGAAACTAAAGCTTTGAGATGACTGAAATGAATACTAATTTTAGGCTAGGCATTTTTTCTTAGAGGATTTGATTTATTTTAATGGTCGGTCATTAGATCAGATGAGGAAGGCAACTTTGGGTCTAGGAAATCAACTCATATTTGTAGAGGTTTCTGTGAGGTGATGTAGGCAAGTGTTTAAGCACTTTGAAATGAATGTGACGGTGAGTCTAAAGACTGGTGAGGAGTTGGATGGGGAATGCAAGTTTCATGAGTCCTCTTGAAACAGTAGAAAACATATAAAACTAAATGAAACCCCAAGGAAGAGAATTGAATATCAATGGATTCCACCTATTAATCTCGATTAATTTAGTTATGAAAAAAAAGACAGATGATGGCACATATACATATAAGAGAAAAATAAATTACAGAGGAGAAAACAATGCTAATACACATTACCACAAGAATACCACAAAATGCTGCAAAAACCTGGTTCATTTCCTTTCCAAACTGCAAAATTGATTTACAATAGTGCTTAATGCATCCACAAGAGTCCAAACTTGACAAATGACTAAGAAAGTACAAGATATAGGCATCAAACCACCTATTCTAGCCATCAGGGGTCAAATCCATGAGTCAAGGAGCTGTTTCGATAACATCTAAACTAGGAACTAAAAAATAGGCAGTGGAACAACTTACCTCTAAAACTATGGAAAGTGATTCATTCATCCTCAAACCAACTCTAATTGACGTGTCTACCCCCTTAAGTCATTTTCATCATATTTACATCATAGTGCATCATGTTACATAATATTAAATCATTAATCTACCAAAGAGAGAAGAAAAAATCAAAATGATAGTAAACTAGGCGAAATTCTGAGTTTTAGGCAAAATTGGCAAAATTTTGCGTGATGCGTAGTGCCCTGAGCCTGATGCAAAGTTCCACTTCAAGGGTGAGTTTTGATGCCTTCCACTTCACCACATCAAGCCCAAGATAGATTGTTGGAAAGCTCTTCCTGTCTACTTTCTAGGGCAACTAGAATTTTTGGATTTGGAGTCCCTTTGCCCCTTCAAAAATCATTTCTCCCAAGACTAGTTTTTGTGGGTCCAAAAAGTTGTAGAGAGGGCATTTTTAGGTGCTTTGTGCCCTTTAGGTGACCCAGATCTCCTCCAAATCTTATGAAAAATTCTAGATTTCATTATTTTTTCGTGAGAATCCAAAAATGTAAGCCATTTTGCAAAATTCCTAGCCAACTCAATGCGCAACGCTGGTAGCGTTTCGCATCAGCTGAAAATTCCCATGTTTAGCATTATAAAATTGTGAAATGACAAAAGTTTTCCGAAATCTCTTCAAATTTGGCAAGAGGCAAGCTTACTACTTGATTTTCTAATCCAATGAAGCTACAACCAAAATTTTAAGTTTATCTTACTCCTTTTTTTCTTTTAAGGCTCTCTTTAACTTAGATTTTAGGTTATTTATCCTTGTATTGCAAATTCTTTTCTGAGGTAAGTAATGATAAGCCATGTGGCACAAAAATTTCTTCTCTTTGTTAGCCTTATTGAGCATCTTCTCATGGTGGATATTCACACTTTCCAACCATGATTCCCGGTCAGCCTCAATTTCTTACTCAAGTGATGTCATCTTGCTTTTCCTTCTTTTTTCCACTTGCCTGTTTTCTCTAATTGTTTGCAGCTCCATAATAGTTCGTTTGTACTCTAGTTGCTTGTTCTCCTGCTCAAGAAAGTTAATGATCCATTTAGCCGTCTCAAGGTCAAGTGATAAGGCTTGTATTTCAGCCTCCTTCTCTATGATGATCATATCCTTGAGTCTTGAGCTTTGAGAGCCCAAATCAATGTCATCTTCCTCAACTAAAACAAAATCCCTATCCTTCCCTTTAGTAAGCCCTTCCTTATTCACTTGTTGCTTTCCTTTGTCTTTGTCCTATACTTGTTCAGCTAAAGAAGAAGGAAAAGCCCCTTTCACCCCTGGTGAATATAGCATTTTCTTTTGGTCCGGTGAACAAAACGAGACCCCTTCCACCCTTGGTGGAGATAGTACTTGTTTGGCAGCTGCAAAAAGTATCCTGGTGCCTCTTTCATAAGTTACAAACACAAGAATATGAGTCTCTTCATTTTTTCTCTCAGGCTCTTTTTTTTGCCTGGAAGGTTCACCTTCCTCTTGAGGATCTACAAAAATTTGAGGCCCCTTGAATCTTTCATGGGCAATGAAATTTTTCATTGCATTCCCAACTGAGTGAGCTGATGCAAAACAACAATTTTAATGACAGCAAAGTGATAAATATTGTTGAGTTGTTGTGGGTATGGTTTTCTTTTGTGCAATCATAGTCATCCTCTCTATGTTTTTACATATGAAATATGGAATACTCATCATTCTGACCCTAGTGAAGTGCATAAGTAATCTGATATGGTAGGCATAAAGTCTGGAGAACCTACAGTGACATGTGAAGTATTTGATGATAAGTTTCATGAGTGGAACATACTGGTCCTCCAAGAACTTGAAAGGAAACACCCTGCTCAGTTTACCATGATATTTGGCTTTGATATATGGTTCATAACGTTGCTTGCTAATATTCTTCCTTTTGTTCCACTTTTCCCCTACATTTGGCATTCTAGTAACTTCTGCAATAATAGCTGGTGAAAGAGTGAAATTGATCCCAACAAGGTGCACCACATTATTCTCCATGTTTATGAAAAATTGTCTTGCTAACTCATGATGGTATCTAACACTCTCAACCATCTCACAAAACTCAAAGCAAGACTAATATCTAAAACATGAGGTAGCAAGAGGGCAAGCAAGGAGTTCAGTCATGCTAAGGTTCCTCTCTAATAATTTTTCCACCCTTGTGAGGTCCCCTAGGCTGTACATTTCTTTCCCTTGAGCTGTCACTAAGTGTTTCTTCTTCATAACTTGATTCATTGCTTCTTCTCTTAGGGAAGTGATGCAATGATGATATGGTGGAAAATAATATTGGGGGAGGACAAGGGAGATGAGTATGAAGAGATTTTACAAATGTGAAATGGAGTTGGGGAATGAAGGGTGAGATTTTCAGAAATTAGGGTTTTGTGAAGGGACTTAGGGTTTGATGAAGGGAATGAGTTTTCTTAGGGGAGTGGGATATGGAAAATGAAATTAATGGATTACTTTAGGGAAATGAAATATGAAAAGGGGAGAATGATGTTGGTTTTGGTTATGGAGTGAAAGTTTTACAATGAAATGGAAATTTATGAATACAATCTAGGGTTTAATTTTCAAGATGCAAAACTTATGAAGAAAACATGTAGAAGACCAAATTCAGCTCAAGAATAATGAGAACTTACTCGTAGGAGAGAAATGTAGCATTTTTTAGAGTTTTGGGCGATTTGGAATGGTTTTGGCACTTTCTTGACTGACGTGCATCACACTGGGCCCAATGTGCAACACCCTCCTGATGCGCAGCGCCCTTGTAAATTTACATTGGCTAAAACCCGTTGATGTGGAGTGCGAGTCTAATGCACATCACCAAGCAAATTTATTAGAAAAACAGGGTTTTTACCTTCTTTTGCTCATTTTTCCTCGAAATCACGATTTTAGCTCTTCAAGGATGTCTTGCACAATGAAATAGATGATTAGCATGTTTTCATTTTATATATGGATGCCTTTTTATTTTTCCTTATTTCAAACCCACTTTTATAATGTGATAGTCACTTTTTCTCAAAGTGTGACTTTTTTTGATCAATTGATGAACTAATGCATTGATGCTTTGTTTTTTGTAGTGGCTGGAGTTGGCAAGGTGACCAAGGGCAAAAGCTAGAACTTATTACATATAAAAAACACTTGTAAATTACATAAAATTTGTACATAAAATAAAAAACTTTGTCTTCACCTCAAAACAGAGTTTTGAGGTAAAAACCATTTAGTGGGCATATCGTCAGTTAATTTATGATTTTATGGACTTATAAAACTTCCTCATGTGCCTACTGACCCTTTATTGAGTTTTGGATGAACATGGTAGAAAACCCTAGACCTAGTGAGACTAAAAACCCTAAAACTGACTTTTATAACTGAAATGAAACCAAATGATAGTAAATGACCTAAAACATGTGAAAACGGGCCAGCAGGTGAATGCCATGAGGGAAGTTGACAATGAACCACTACCATGAGTTGATCCATGACCTAATGGAATGCAACTGATTGGATGGGACACTGAATATGCATGCAAAAAGAGAAATTTGATCATTGATGGAGGGATGAAGATACCGACACTAACATTGGCTCCAATGGGGATGGTAGCTCCTGGGAGGTGCCAAGAACCATAGATCTCTGGGAAAAGCAGATAAGTGCCTTCGTCCATTGGGCAATCTGGATTCAATAACTTTAGAACACCAAACAAATACCTTGACTCAAAACTGACTCAACTATGACTCAAACCACTGACACTAAAAAAACCGAAAAACTGAAGCCAAACATTTAGTTTTATAGCCTTCACTTTGGGTGCCAAACTGAATGAACAATGACAACACAAAATTTGCAATGAAAGAAATAAAATGGTATGTATAATGACGAAATGTGACAACAGAAAACTTCTCAAAGATAATATCATTTTAGAAGCCGACCATTTATCGGCCCTCCTAGATAATCTTCCCCACTCATTTCTTTGAGTAGAAAATCATTTTGACCTCGATATGCAGCAATTATATATGGTCCCTTCCATAGGTTCTCGAACTTGCCATGCTTGCCTTTATCCTTTTTTCTAGCATCCCACTTTAGCACTATGTCTTCAATCTAAAAATTTTCCGCCTTTGCCTTCTGATCATAAATCTTCTTAATTCTCTCTTGTAGCATGAACGTATTTAGAAAAACTTCCTCTCTCGTCTGCTGTAATGGATCATTCGGCTTATTCTCCACTGAAAATGATCTTCCTCACTGCCAGCTTCCTGCAGAAGTTTAACAACTAGGACTATGAGAGATGTTGGGAACACCGTGTCAATACCATATACATTCTCAAATGGAGACATGCCGATTAACTTCTTTTGACTTACTCTATCCACCCATAAAGCATTAACCATTTTTTTATGCCAACTCTTCTTATTAGTTTCCAGCAACCTTTTAATGATGTTAACCAATGATTTGTTTGAAGATTTAGCCAATTCATTACCTTGAAGATAATATGGAGTAGAATGTCCCAAGGTAATTTTGTATTTGCTACAAAAGTCAATCATCTTTTTGGACTTGAAAGAAGTTGCATTATCTGTAATTAGTTTGTTAGGATAGCCAAAATGTGATAAAATATTATTTTGAAGAAACTGAATTATTACTGAGTCTGTAGCCTACTGAGTGGGAATCGCCTCGATCCACTTAGTGAAATAAGTTGTCACTGTTAAGATCCACTTGTGCTAAGCTGAGGATGTGGGATGGATATATCCAATAAAATCTAGGTCCCATTGCTGAAATGGAGCACTAACTTTGACTGGCTTGAGAGGTAGAGGTTGCAACTTTCTCCTTCCTTGAAAAATCTGGCATTCATGACAGCTTGTGGTACTTTTATCAACATCAGCAAAGAGGGTAGGCCAATAGTACCTTGCTCTCAAAATTTTGTTAGCCGTCGTCTTCCAAATTAAGTGACCTCCAGAGTCTCCCTTGTGAAAATCATTCATGACCGGTTTTGCTTCCTCTTCGACCAAACAATTTAGCAAAATTCCTCTAGGATCCTTCCAATAAAGTGCATTGTTCAATATCTGAATACTAAGGAGAATGGAGAAAAATGTCAGATACTCGGATCAGTGAACTATTTTCATCTTCTTCAGACATGGCTACAATTAGGTTTATGTCCAATGCATGTAAATTAGACTCCATCGTAAACTTTGCTAGACCCTGCTCCTTGATTAGCTTTGTTGGCTTTATCTCCAAGTCATATTCTAGCAATGTTGTGATCCATTTGCCTTGCCTCCCATCCGAATATGTTTGTACCAAAACATCTTTGACTGTTGCATTACATACATAAGCAAGAATATGAGAGTGCAGAATATATACCTAGAAATCTTTCAAAGTTTTCACCAAGGCAAAAGCTTGCTTCTCAATAATGTTATATTTTAAGGCTACATATCTTATTGTCTAGCTGAAAAAGGCAATTTGTTTTTCAAGTTGATCTCTTTTCTGCATTAGAACTGCTGCCATAGTATGTTTAGAAGAGAATGAAAACAAAATGAAATCATGTGAATAATCTGAACTGATTAAAATTGAAGCTGAAGAAAGATCCAACTTTACTAGGTTAAAATACTTCATGGATTCTTCAATCCACTTGACCACACTATCCTTCTTCAACATATTTGTAATTTCCCTCAAGTGTTCAGCTAGATTAGGCACAAAATGACGTAAGAAGTTCATCTTACTGTTAAATTCTTGGATCTCTTGCTTACTACAAGGAAAATCTATTTTCTGAATAGCTTCCACTCTAGCAGGATCGATGGATTCCTTCTTTTGATATTATGTGACCAAGAAGCTTCCCCTCATCCATGAAAAATAATATCCTTTTGCAATTGAGTGATATTCCATATTTTCTACAATGCTGGAAAACAATTTTCAGATGGTAAAGATGCTCCTCATATGAATTTGAAAAGATAGTCAAATCATCAAGACACACTACTAAAAACACACCTTTTTCATTTGCAAAGGCAATGTCCATTGCTCTCTAGAATGTTGCACTAGCATTCTTTAAACTGAATGGAATCTTGGCATAGTGGAATGTCCCCCATGGAGTGATGAATGTTGTATTGTCCATGTCATCTTCATGAACCAAAACTTGATTGTAGCCGAAATACCCATCAAGCAGCAACATCTGAGATGCCCCAACTACTCTTTGCAGTATGTGGTCCATTTTCAGTAATGGGTAATTATCTTTCAATGACACTTTATTCAAATTTCTAAAATCCATGCACAATCTAATCTCACCTGTCTTCTTCCGCACGGGGACCAAATTGGAGATCTGATTTGAAAATCTAATTAGAATGATTATACCAACCTTGTATAATCGATTCACCTCTTTCTCTGTTGATGGCGGCAACTTTGGATTTATCCTTCTCAACTTTTAGCGAAATTTCTTCTGATTTGGCTTAATTGGAATGGTATGCTGAATTATACTTTTGTCATACTCCTTCAAATCTGTATAGTCCCATTCAAATACATCAAAAAATGAAGAAAGTAAACTAATTTATTTTAGCTTTTACCTGAGAAGGTAATGCCTTTGACAACTTCACCATCTTTGGATTTTCTGTTGTTCCGATATTTACATCTTCAACTCCCTTTTCGGTCGGAAATGGATTGGTTTCCGGGCTACATCATCTTGATCAAATAATCCCTCTAAAGGTATAAAGCCTTTAGGGATGACATTATCCTTTAACTGTAAGACTTCAATCTAATTTACCTCTATTTCTGGTTCACCATCATCTTGCTCACCATCCATTGAATTGTCTTTATATTTTCCTTCATTTTGCAGAAAATCTTCAATCGCTCTGTCATCCTGAAACTATAGGAATTTACAGGGTAAGTTCCTCAGAATGAACACCAAAAGGACACCGCCCACAAATAGATCACAGATCAATACACCAGTATTTTCACGTGGTTAAAACCCTCAAAGAGGGAAACAGTCCACGGCCTGCGCCAACGTGGCTACTACAGGCAATTTATTAATAAAAGAATGAAAATTTACATAAGCTTATCTCATGCACGGTTAACCTACAAATGACCCTCCATGCGCTTTAAATAGAATTCATGGACCAATCGGGTGTCAAGCCACGGATCAAGTGTCGGTAATACCGAGGAGGAGAGAATGAACCGTCGGATCACTACATATCGTGACCGTCGGATTGTAAGTTACAAAATGTATAACGGTAAAGAAACACACTTTACCTAACTCGGAATATCCTAACATTCCCCCTTAAGAACAACTTGGGATAGGATTGAAGGATTTACAAATATGACACAATAGGACAAGGAAGGAGGCACTAGAGCCTATCCCCCCTTAGTGACAACTTCCTGAACTCCAAGCATATATCGAAGTTTAGTGAACTTCGCCTCTGTGAGAGCCTTTGTGAAGATGTCTGCAACCTGATCATCTGTTGAACAATATGGCACTTCAAGAACATGGTCATGAATGAGCTTTCTGATGAAGTGCATGTGAAGTTCAATGTGTTTGCTGCGCTGATGCTGAACTGGATCTTTGCAAAGCTGAATGGCACTTTGATTATCACACCAAAGTGTAGTCAGATGTTGCTGCTCAAAGCCAAATTCTGATAGGATCTGACGAAGCCACAAGGCTTCCTTACTAGCTTCCACGGCACCACGATACTCTGCTTCTGCTGACGAAAGAGAAATGGCAGCCTGTTTCTTATAAGCCCATGTAATGGGTCCTGAACCAAGAGTGAAGACATAACC